>CM056200.1:47655991-47913491 GCA_029692085.1 Gymnothorax javanicus
AAGGGTGATCTCCACACTTCATTATGCAACAAACCTTTGCCCTGAAGATCGACTGCGCACACCAACATGTGGCGCTGAAATATGTCAAATTTTACCATTTCGTCATGTTCGGCGCCACCTATTGGTGTGCATACATTATCCCAACTTTTTCTCACCTGTAATGGATAGTGTAACTACATACCAGTGTGGTGCAGCTGTAAAAGTTCTGGGGTGCTGATCGTGCACAGAGTATAAGGGGTGCAAACTAGTGACGAAAATGGATTGCGGCCAGATTGGAGCGCCCCTTATATGTTGTGCGAAGAAGATCCCAGGCCGAAAATTGCTCTTTCCACTGACCATCCCCCCTATAATTCAATTTTCCAACTTTTACTTTGGATAAAGTTTGCGCAGTGAATAAGAGCAACCCAAAAATCTAATTTTGGTAATTTGGCATTTTAGGCCCTATTTCGGCTTGCACTTGATTGACCCCTAAAACCCAAACTGGTGCAGGTAGGGCCAAAAAATTTGGGGAATTTTCTTGTTAGGATTGGGACATGAAACCACCAAAGTTTCAGCAAAATTGAAGACGGTGACTATCACCACCTGCCTGAACCTTACAGACAATGGCTCTTAAACCTAAGACACCAGGTGAGATGAGTTAACCGTGTAATCAACTGCTTTAATTCATCAAATAAGTGCTGAGTAACACCAATAACCAGCAGACACTGCGGCTCTCCAGGACCAGGGTTGACCACATCAAGATATATAATAGAACCAGAGAGAACGAGGAAGTACCTTTGCTTCACCCAGTTAGCATGTTAGCTCCAGGTATTTCCTGCTTCCCCGTTTACCACTGGAGGCAATTTTGTGGCCAATGACACGGCAGCTCCATAGACACCAATTGAAAAGTGCGCATTTTTTTCTTGCCAAATAAAGTGAAAACAAAAGAAAATGTATTCGGTAATCCTTCATTATTTCACTCTGTCTGATGCAAATGTTCAATATTTTCAAGAGGGCCTGTAAAATAAGAACTGATACTTAAAGCTTAATGAAAGCTCGTGCACGAGTTTGGTGTTGGCAGGCATGAGCAGCAGCGCCTCGCGCATCAGTGTTGTCAAACTATTTCACTTTATTTCAGGAAGGAGACAAATTACACTCACTGCTGGGATTAGTGTAAAAGCTATCGTATTTTGGCCTGTATGTTATTGCATATAGGCTATATATGGGAAAATAAATATAAATGAACGAATGAATAAATTGATTGTATCATGCTATATAAAAAGGCAAGCAAAGTGACTGATTATTTCAACAAGTGAAAACGTTAATTATTAGTAGACCTCTACCTGGTCTGCGTGGAGGTAAAACAAAGTCATTTTAAATGCTGAACAGCCGCGTGTCCTGTAGGTTATAAATAGACGTAGCCCTGCGTCAATTTGCTCTCAGTAAGACTGCTGTTGAGTCGAGGATTAGAGTTGTACTTTTTATCCTACTTGATTAAAATGCCTTCTTGCTCCGCGTTAAACAAAAAGAATGAAAAGTGCGTGCATGTTCCGGATTAACAGCGTTGCTCGTGATTTCCCCTCGAAAACATTTGCCAATCCGCACAGACGACACACTTTCTTGGCCATTTGTGTATAATCAGATTGGCAATCTTATGAAATGTTGCCGGAAATAAGCACCTTTGGAACGCCTTTTTTATAGTTGGTGTTGCTCAATTCCGTACTTCCTGGGCTGAGGTAGCTAGCCTAGCATCTCCCATTGAAAGTAATAGGGGTGGAGCTTCCTTGCACTCTCCAGTTCTATGATGTTACCTCCATGGTTGACCACCACTGATCTAGAAACTCTAACCCTCATTACCTGTGCTAAATGAATCAGCCAGAAACTGTGTTGGAGGTAATACATCACTCAAGTAACTTACAGAATTTTTCTAATTTATCTAGAAGCAATTTTATGCAAAAAATTTGTAAGTTACTGCAACAGAAAGTTGTATTGTAATCCAAGCCTGAAAACCTTGAGAATTTCCCTTCACAAACCTGTAGCTAATACATGCATATCTGCCCCATAAAGAAGAGGCCAGAAATTCTGTGTCTTCACAGCAGAGCTTCTGGATGATAGTTTTTCTGAATCACTCCGTCGTTTCATGATAATCTCACATCGGGAACAGTCACCATTTGGTATTCTGCACAACAGTTAATAAGAGTGTGTGTTCAGTGCGGGTTTGGTATTCTACACAATAGTTAATTAGAGTGTGTGTTCAGTGCAGGTTTGGTATTCTGCACAATAGTTAATTAGAGTGTGTGTTCAGTGCAGGTTTGGTATTCTGCACAATAGTTAATAAGAGTGTGCGTTCAGTGCGGTTTTGGTATTCTGCACAATAGTTAATTAGAGTGTGTGTTCAGTGCAGGTTTGGTATTCTGCACAATAGTTAATTAGAGTGTGTGTTCAGTGCAGGTTTGGTATTCTGCACAATAGTTAATAAGAGTGTGCGTTCAGTGCGGGTTTGGTATTCTGCACAATAGTTAATTAGAGTGTGTGTTCAGTGCAGGTTTGGTATTCTGCACAATAGTTAATAAGAGTGTGTGTTCAGTGCAGGTTTGGTATTCTGCACAATAGTTAATAAGAGTGTGTGTTCAGTGCAGGTTTGGTATTCTACACAATAGTTAATTAGAGTGTGTGTTCAGTGCAGGTTTGGTATTCTGCACAATAGTTAATTAGAGTGTGTGTTCAGTGCAGGTTTGGTATTCTGCACAATAGTTAATTAGAGTGTGTGTTCAGTGCAGGTTTGGTATTCTGCACAATAGTTAATTAGAGTGTGTGTTCAGTGCAGGTTTGGTATTCTGCACAATAGTTAATAAGAGTGTGTGTTCAGTGCAGGTTTGGTATTCTGCACAATAGTTAATTAGAGTGTGTGTTCAGTGCAGGTTTGGTATTCTGCACAATAGTTAATAAGAGTGTGTTCAGTGCAGGTTTGGTATTCTGCACAATAGTTAATTAGAGTGTGTGTTCAGTGCAGGTTTGGTATTCTGCACAATAGTTAATAAGAGTGTGTGTTCAGTGCAGGTTTGGTATTCTACACAATAGTTAATAAGAGTGTGTGTTCAGTGCAGGTTTGGTATTCTACACAATAGTTAATTAGAGTGTGTGTTCAGTGCAGGTTTGGTATTCTACACAATAGTTAATAAGAGTGTGTGTTCAGTGCAGGTTTGGTATTCTGCACAATAGTTAATTAGAGTGTGTGTTCAGTGCAGGTTTGGTATTCTGCACAATAGTTAATAAGAGTGTGTGTTCAGTGCAGGTTTGATATTCTGCACAATAGTTAATTAGAGTGTGTGTTCAATGCAGGTTTGGTATTCTGCACAATAGTTAATTAGAGTGTGTGTTCAGTGCAGGTTTGGTATTCTGCACAATAGTTAATAAGAGTGTGTGTTCAGTGCAGGTTTGGTATTCTGCACAATAGTTAATTAGAGTGTGTGTTCAGTGCAGGTTTGGTATTCTGCACAATAGTTAATAAGAGTGTGTGTTCAGTGCAGGTTTGGTATTCTACACAATAGTTAATAAGAGTGTGTGTTCAGTGCAGGTTTGGTATTCTACACAATAGTTAATTAGAGTGTGTGTTCAGTGCAGGTTTGGTATTCTACACAATAGTTAATAAGAGTGTGTGTTCAGTGCAGGTTTGGTATTCTGCACAATAGTTAATTAGAGTGTGTGTTCAGTGCAGGTTTGGTATTCTACACAATAGTTAATAAGAGTGTGTGTTCAGTGCAGGTTTGATATTCTACAATAGTTAATAAGTTCAGTGCAGGTTTGTTTCTGCACAATAGTTTGATATTCTTCACAATGTGTTCAGTTTGATATTCTATAATAGTTAATAAGAGTGTGTGTTCAGTGCAGGTTTGGTATTCTGCACAACAGTTAATAAGAG
This sequence comes from Gymnothorax javanicus, assembly GCA_029692085.1. Classification (NCBI taxonomy): domain Eukaryota; kingdom Metazoa; phylum Chordata; class Actinopteri; order Anguilliformes; family Muraenidae; genus Gymnothorax; species Gymnothorax javanicus. The sequence goes on from CM056200.1 coordinate 47,659,893, forward strand.
TGTGTGTTCAGTGCAGGTTTGGTATTCTACACAACAGTTAATAAGAGTGTGTGTTCAGTGCAGGTTTGGTATTCTACACAATAGTTAATTAGAGTGTGTGTTCAGTGCAGGTTTGGTATTCTGCACAATAGTTAATAAGAGTGTGTGTTCAGTGCAGGTTTGGTATTCTACACAATAGTTAATAAGAGTGTGTGTTCAGTGCAGGTTTGGTATTCTACACAATAGTTAATTAGAGTGTGTGTTCAGTGCAGGTTTGATATTCTGCACAATAGTTAATAAGAGTGTGTGTTCAGTGCAGGTTTGGTATTCTGCACAATAGTTAATTAGAGTGTGTGTTCAGTGCAGGTTTGGTATTCTACACAATAGTTAATAAGAGTGCGTGTTCAGTGCAGGTTTGGTATTCTGCACAACAGTTAATAAGAGTGTGTGTTCAGTGCAGGTTTGGTATTCTGCACAATAGTTAATTAGAGTGTGTGTTCAGTGCAGGTTTGGTATTCTGCACAACAGTTAAGAAGAGTGTGTGTTCAGTGCAGGTTTGATATTCTGCACAATAGTTAATAAGAGTGTGTGTTCAGTGCAGGTTTGGTATTCTGCACAATAGTTAATAAGAGTGTGTGTTCAGTGCAGGTTTGGTATTCTGCACAATAGTTAATTAGAGTGTGTGTTCAGTGCAGGTTTGGTATTCTGCACAATAGTTAATAAGAGTGTGTGTTCAGTGCAGGTTTGGTATTCTGTACAATAGTTAATTAGAGTGTGTGTTCAGTGCAGGTTTGGTTTGGTTATTCTGTGTTCACAATTCTAGTTAATAAGAGTGTGTGTTCAGTGCAGGTTTGGTATTCTGCACAATAGTTAATAAGAGTGTGTGTTCAGTGCAGGTTTGGTATTCTGCACAATAGTTAATAAGAGTGTGTGTTCAGTGCAGGTTTGGTATTCTGCACAATAGTTAATAAGAGTGTGTGTTCAGTGCAGGTTTGATATTCTGCACAATAGTTAATAAGAGTGTGTGTTCAGTGCAGGTTTGGTAATCTGCACAACAGTTAATAAGAGTGTGTGTTCAGTGCAGGTTTGGTATTCTACACAATAGTTAATAAGAGTGTGTGTTCAGTGCAGGTTTGGTATTCTACACAATAGTTAATAAGAGTGCGTGTTCAGTGCAGGTTTGGTATTCTGCACAACAGTTAATAAGAATGCGTGTTCAGTGCAGGTTTGGTATTCTGCACAATAGTTCAGAGTGTGTGTTCAGTGCAGGTTTGGTATTCTGCACAACAGTTAATAAGAGTGTGTGTTCAGTGCAGGTTTGGTATTCTACCCAATAGTTAATAAGAGTGTGTGTTCAGTGCAGGTTTGGTATTCTACACAATAGTTAATAAGAGTGTGTGTTCAGTGCAGGTTTGGTATTCTGCACAATAGTTCAGAGTGTGTGTTCAGTGCAGGTTTGGTATTCTGCACAACAGTTAATAAGAGTGTGTGTTCAGTGCAGGTTTGGTAATCTGCACAACAGTTAATAAGAGTGTGTGTTCAGTGCAGGTTTGGTATTCTACACAATAGTTAATAAGAGTGCGTGTTCAGTGCAGGTTTGGTATTCTGCACAACAGTTAATAAGAATGCGTGTTCAGTGCAGGTTTGGTATTCTGCACAATAGTTCAGAGTGTGTGTTCAGTGCAGGTTTGGTATTCTGCACAACAGTTAATAAGAGTGTGTGTTCAGTGCAGGTTTGGTATTCTACACAATAGTTAATAAGAGTGCGTGTTCAGTGCAGGTTTGGTATTCTGCACAACAGTTAATAAGAATGCGTGTTCAGTGCAGGTTTGGTAATAGTTGATACCAGTGCGTGTTCAGTGCGGGTTGATACTGTTTGATATCAGCATGGTTTCTGGTGAGGTCCCCACACATCCCCCTTTCTAACTTAACTCTGATTTCTCCTTCTCTCTTCCAATTTGCCGTTACCTTCGACAAAGAGTATTTCGACATCTGGGTAAACGATGCCTTCTATACAACTTTTCCTAACCGAAAGCATGTCTAGGAATTCAAATACATTTGCTTCGATGGAAATCTCCTGGTTCGAGATATAAGTGTTACACCAAATTAAAAAGTCAGTGAAAGATTGTCATCCATCTTCTGGCTCTGGATTGGCTGTTTGCTTTCAACTACCTTTCTACAGTGCAACGTTCCTGCACTTATTGAGTGTATACTTCCCAAACTGTACGTTCCCAAAGACCAGCAGCTCTGATCTTCAGACTCTGCAGTGTTGTACTTCTGCCTGTAAACTCACCAACACACAAATACACAGTGTGGAAGTCATTTTCGCGTTGCAAATAAAGCTTGTGTAAGAAAAGCTTCATGTTTATTTCACCTTTATTTAACCAGGGAAGTCCCGTTGAGATTGAAATCTCTTTTTCAAGGGAGCTCTGGGGGGTTGAGGTGGAGAAGGAGAGGACAAAATGCACAGCCAATTACATCAGGAGATGATTGAGTTGCAGGTTGAAATAGCCAGGTTGGGAATTTAGCCATTACACCAGAGAGCCCCCTACTCTTATTGAAGAGTGTCATCTGACCTTTAGTGACCACAGTGAGTCAGAACTGCGGTTTAAGGGTAGGGATTATACCAACTGAAGGAAGATCACAGTCAACTGGCCCACCAACACCTCTTCCAGCAGCAACTTCGTTTTCCCAGGTGGTCTCCCATCCAATTAAAAACCAAGCCCACACCTGCTTAGCTTCAGTCACACAGCTGGAGCAGATTGAGTAGTTTTGCATAGATGAGCAGTAGGACATATGCTGGTACATTTAGATCTCAATTTACAAGTCTGCATATATCCTGAAGATGTTCAGGGCAAGTTTTGTTTTTTTGTTTTTTTTTTTTTTGAAAGAGCGTACCAGTGTTGAAGCAGCTCTGGCCTCGCATCTCATTGGTTAAAGCTCCAATTCCATCACGGGTCAGAGTCATGCCCAGGAAAAGTACTGCTGTCGATGCGAGTGTGTTTGGGTTCCCGAAGAGCAGCTAATTCGTTGTGTGACAGGACAGGTACACCTGCGGTGCCCTGTGGCTACAGGTGAAAGTCTGAAGACGCGAGGTGTCTTTCACTCATTTTTGTCCAGTTTGTTCTCACTTGTACCCTCTTATGTTTCTGTACTTATGCAGTATTTCCAAGAAGCCTGTGTTTGGTTTGCTCTTGCTTTCATCTCTGCACTTCACAGTGGAGATCTCAGTTATTCTTGTATGATCAGTAGTCAGGAGGAGCAGGTTTTCTTTGTTTAAGAATGGGGTTGACTTGGTTAGGCTTGAGCAATACTGCCCCAAACATCTTACCTCCTGCATGAGGTAATGCCCATCTTTTTTTCTTTTCCTTTTTTTTTTTTTGCCCGGTGAATTGCGATGAAGTGCGGTATGTTAATCGTCGTTTCTGTCCGTATGTCCATAATTATGTCCGTCTGTCGGTGACCACACTGGCATCCACAGTTCTTGGACTGCTTTCATACCAAAGGATGTCATATGCCCAAGGAAGGAGCAGTTCAATTTTCAAAGGTCTGGATCAAAAGTCAAGGCCACAGTTGTCGAAAAGGTCAAAACCACATTTTGGCTAATATCTTGCTTCAGAAAACTGACGGAGACAGATACTTACAGTCGCCCTCGTGTTACTGGTTCATATTATCCTAGGCTAATGGGGCATTCTGTCAAAATTAATCATTTTTGGACGTAGCTTTTCAGATTTGAACATAATTTTTATGTGTATTAAACTGCATAAGAGTGTGTTTGAATACGCCTAACTTCCCAGAATCACCTACCATTCAGGTGGGTCCCTCAAATTTGACTCATATTGGACCCGCACCCAACCTAAAGACATGCATAACTCCTTCAAAATGAAGATAAGTCTGGTTCAAGTGTTATTCCAAATACAGGAAAGATTATCAAAAATTTTGGTAATCTCGACCCGCAACTTTTTAAAGCTTAATTTGCAAAAACCGTGAGAACTGTGAGGTTTTTTTTCCCCATTTTCAATTTTTTCCTCATCTTTCTTTTTAATATAGGACTACTGAGCAACTGTAGAACACAAGTTCATACAAGACTAAGCATGAGTACAATTATTATTTAAAATGAGATGAAGGCTCCAGTCAGTGTCTTCCTGTCCAAAACCTCACCTCAGATTCCTCTCCTGCCACAAAAGGGAAGTTGGTCTCACTCTCTCCATATTTCATCAGAGGGCTAAAGCAACATTTCAAAGTTCAACAGGTTTTATGAATTGAGGTAAAACAAGAGTAAGAAAGGTTCAGGGCTGAATTTAACTATTTGGAACTGAACAGGAATGTAAAGTCCCGAAGGTTTGCACGCTAATGCAAATGGTTTGCTATTGGGCAAATATGAAAATGTTAAAGAATAGCAATATTTGGGGCTCTAAATTCGTAGATCAGGCGCAGGCGTGGCGCAGGCCCACCGCATGGGGGGAGCGCCGCGCCAACGGGGTGTATCCAGGCGTATTTTGCAATTGCGTGCTCGGTGCAGCTGGCGCAAGTACTCCTCTGTCCCGCCTCTGTCCATCCTGCCGGCGCAAGTGTCAAAGAGGGAGGAGACAAGGCCTGAGTGGGTTTAACACAGCCGAGTCAAATCTTCACCAATCAAATGAGCTCCTCTCCTCACAGATGCCTCTGTCCTATATCTGCATGATGCGTGAATGTTGCATTTTACTTTGCTGCTTCAGGCACGTTTTCTGCTCCGCTTACGTCTATATTAAGCATTATGAATATGAGTTAGCTGGCTAGCAAGGGCATTCTCGAATTATTACCATTAGCGAACTTGAATGGAATTTAAAAACGAAACTACGTCAGATCATTCAAACTTCTGAAGTTGGAATGAAATACGACGGTTGCTCATTTATTTCTTCTGCCTGCATCATTGGGAAGAGAAATGATGGATAGCGTGTTCCTATTATTACACCCTGTTGCTGCTTAAAATTTTGGGATTAACATGCATGGACAACAATGCAAGATACGTTACACATTTATTTTCAATACGTGATCTTAACTCAAAACGAGATCATAGCGATCAGGCTGTATTCCTTTCCCCCACTAAAAACGATAAAACCTAAGTGACAATAATAGTATTAAGCCGCTTGCACACTGGACGCGAAACAAGTTTTTCGCACGACAGATGACATTCAAAGTCAATGCAAAGACGCGAATACACGCGTCCCCCCCTCCCCCCTTGGGCCCCCATATAAATAGCGCGCACACACGCACATATATATATATATATATATATATATATATATATATATATTTGATCGCTGGTCTCCTCTGTGGTTGCCTCGTGGCTTGAAGATGGTCCTGACTCTAAAGCACCCATAAGAATCATATTCAGAATCTGTCTTAGGCCTAATCAGGAGGCTATAGGCTACATTGGCTACTCATAGTTGTGATACCGGCTAACAATTTGATTGGAATGAGCTGGGCATGGATAACCTGCAAGGAAACATCAACTTTGCATTTTAAATAAAATTAACTCACAAACCTGTCTTAGTGTGCCAGTTTTTCAGTTCATTTCAATAACTGTACAATAAGGTAGCCTCGCAAGTTTGCAAAAATATTTAGTTTACAGAAATCTTAACCTCAAAGCCTTTTATTCAGGGACTATTGTGGACCATGTATCATCTCGTAGCCTATAGTGCTCACCTTCCTCCCATTCGACTGTATCTTGTGTATGGGGGGGTTGAGGGAAGATTTAGCTAACACAACTGTTGTAGGAATTTTGATTTCATATTCCAGGTGTTACCTTCTCAAAAAAGAACTCAAACGGAGGCAGAGGAAATAATAATCCAGTTTACTACTTTGCAGCAAAAGAGGATCCTCATTACAGGCAAGAACTCTCGATACAGGCTAGAACACAGATAAAGAAAAGTCTTTTTGCTGGTGTATAAGTAAGAGTCCATCTTGACATCCTCCTCCCCCTGAGCTGATTTACGCATCATGGTATCAACAGGAATGTTGCAGACGCACGCAGCCCACGTAAAGCCGGCCCCGAAGTACGCATATACATCTTATCTTTTCGGCATCCCAGGCTCCCCTTGTACTCTTTTTCCTGAGAACACATAAACTTGGGAGAGAAAGAGAACATCTTGGCCCTGTCAGGATCGCATGGCTCCAGATAAACTATAAGCAATTAGGCATTGTTCAGATTTATGGAAACTACAGCTACGCAAGGCCTAGGTTAATCAGAAACAGGCAACTAAGGCCTAAGAGAAAATGAGCAAGAGCAAGCAAGGATAAACAATTAATAATAAAGCAAATAAATCAATATTAAAATGATTCCACACAACAGCTAGAAGATATCTGTAGTCAGGAATTGCTGGCAAAATATCTTTGCGTTATTTTTGTGGTTCCTGTTTCTCTAGGAAAATTCCCTTACCTCTGTGTTGCACAATTTTATGTGCTTTGTTTTCTCGGTTCCCGAGATACTTCGTCTTTCTCCCTCTCTCGTTTTGCTTCCTTGTTTCGGATGGTTGGGCATCCTTTTGGAGGTGCGAGAGATGTCTCTGTTGTTTGGTCTGTATCTCTCTCTGTGAGCGTTTTAAGTCCGTGCTGCTGTGGTTTTCTCCTACCGCTGGACTTGGCCTCTCGATTCTATCGGCCTTTACACATACGCGCTGCAACGGTCCAAAACATCTCCATTTGGAGAAACGGGCTGCAAAAACAGAAACGATGCAAAGCCAAAAACTCGCATACCAAAAAGCAAATGTGAGAGAGAAAAGCGCTGCATTTAGATATCAACACAACGGAAGTGCTCCTCGTCGCTGTGGGAAGCGCCAACAAAAACAGCATTTACCTCTGTTCTGAGCGAGACTAGCCAGCTAAGCCTTTCTGGCTAGCTAGCCAGCTATCCAGCTAATGTTAGTTCACTTGTTTAGCAAGTTTGCTAGCCTAGCTGGCCGACAGTTTGGTGCACGGAAGTCAATAGAAAATAAATGAATAAAAAAATCTGTTATTTTGCCATCTTACTTAGCTAGAGTTGAACTGTGAACATTTACATTATACTAAATATAACTGTCAGCTATCTAGGCTAGCAAACTAGCTAGCTAAGCAAGCAAACTAACGTTAGCGAGCTAGCTAGCGAGCAGTTTTATTTGGTATGATATAAATGATCATGGTTCAACTCTAGTTAAGTGAGATTGCAAAATAATGGATTTTTTAATTCATTTATTTTCTATTGAATTCTGCGCGCCAAACTGTTGGCTAGCTAGGCTAGTGAACTAGCAAGCTAAGCAAGCAAATTAAGGCTAGGGAGCAGCTACATTTGGTGTAACATAAATGATCATGGTTCAACTCTAGCTAAGTGAGATAGCAAAATAATGGATTTTTTTGTTCATTTATTTTCTATTGACATCCGTGCACCAAACTGTTGGCTTGCTAGGCTAGTGAACTTGGTTGCTAAGCAAGCGAACTAGCATTAGCTAGGTAGCTGGCTAGCTAGCCAGAAAGCCATAGCGGGCTAGTCTCGCTCAGGACAGAAGTAAAAGCTGTTTTAGTCGGCGCTCCCCATAGCGCCAAGGAACACTTCCGTTGTGTTGACATTTAAAATGCAGCGCTTTTCTCTCTTACATTTGCTTTTAAGGTTTGCGTGTTTTTGGCTTTGCATCGTTTCTGTTTTTGCAGCGCGTTTCTCAAATTGGAGATGGTTTGGGCTGTTGCAGCCCGTATGTGTTGACATGGATATGCAGCATGCAGTATTTTACTTCTGCAGTTTGCGCGTTCTTGAATTGGCGTTGTTTCTGTTTTTGCAGCGCGTTTCTCTGATTGGAGATGTTTTTGGCCGTTGCAGCGCATTTGCCCCTGTCGGCCACCGTAGGTATTACGTAAAAATACGTTTTTGTCGATTTCTGGTCTTTTTTAAACATAAACATGTTCCAGGGATCAAAGTAAATCATTTTACCAAAGAACTGTATCCATCAGGACAGAAAGTAAGAGATTGGTGTTGATACGAGCTATGGATGCATGTGTCCAGTGGCAAATGGTTTTATTTAGCTAGCTCGTTTCAAGATCAATCGCGAACCTTCTATACTCATTGATTAGATTAGATGCGCTCTTCCACTCTGAAGTCCCGCACGTACATGATTATTCACGCAGCATGTATGAAATCGGTGACTGGTTGGTCCGAGTGCAAGATGATTTATTTTCATGAGAGTAAGATAAAGATGAGAAAAGCTACGGTTATTATAGATATTCTGTTTTCTTTGGGGTTCCGATGATTGGCCAGCGGTCAGTAGAATTGTATTTTGTCGATTGCAGCAAATGTTCAAAATACTGATTCAAAAACTAACTGGGAATACCTCCCCAATGTACTCCAGCGACGACCATATGCTTATCAGTGCAATTCCTCAAATAGGAGTCTGTGTCACGAACAGTCCACGGTCACGAAGCAGACTGTTTTTGGGGCTAATAATGTCGGACATCGTCCTCACTCTCAAGGTGCCTTTCCATTTAATACCCTAAGAAATGCGCAAAATCTAAATAGTGAAATAAAAAAGTGGTAATAGAAACACAGTCTGATATCACCAAATTTGCTCTCTGATCCGCAGTATTAGTCACCGAAGCCAAGGCTAATAAATAGACTATTAGACTTCTGCAGCAGGCCAGCTAGTGTACTTTTAATTTCGCGCATTGTGGAGTTCTTACATCGTTATTGTAAGACGAGCATTTACAAATTTGCCGCGTGCACAACCCAACTGACAGAGATAATTGACATAACAATCGAATGCTTTTCCATTCTCATCGATGCATGAGTACAGCCGAGCTGTGATTGGCTGATGGCACGCACAATGGTACCAGAGCCGATCTGTGATTGGCTAATGTATGTAATGGTACCAACATACCTGCAAAAAAAAAATTTTGCAGCCAGTTCAGGCACTGGTGTAACTTGGGCCATACAAAATGATGAATAGTAAGAGGGGGGGCCCATGTGCTAAGATTGTTTCTCAATTTTCAACTTTTTAAGAATAAACAACAAATTCATTTTAAATCGATCAAGTTATTACAAAAATTAAAATATTAAATTTAAGTGTCCATATATTTTATTTACAAATGTTTATAATAATAACAGTATCCTCTGTGGGGCCCCTGTGAATGCCGGGTCCCTAGAATCGTCCGTGGTTACCCCCCCCCCACTTACAGCGCCCCTGCATATGCTGTCAACTGTGTGGCAGTGTCCTGCCAAAACTTTAACAACGTTAGAGGGTGATAAGGACTGTGCTATGATTTGAGCAATGCCAAATAACCATGTTTCAACTGGCCCCTTTGTGCCCTGGCCTCCCGTATTGTAAATAAACATATTTATGCTGAATAAAGAAATCTGCCCACTTGTACTGTAGTCTGTGCACCCTTGTTAGCGGGGACCACTCCTGTTGTACAGTGCCAAAGTATGAGCACATGTTGGGGGTGAAGTTTGGGCAGGAAGTAGATAAAGGGCAACCTGATACATTTGGTCTTTGCGGGCCTTTTTGGAGGCTGTGTAAAACACACTACAGGAAACTAGGGGGCACTCGGTAGAGCACATACCTCCGCCACGCCATACATCTGTTCTTTTGGTTACAGAATATGTTCCGGATCACATCCAACATTAAATCAACTCATCCTTGGACTACCACCTATGATCCTATCAAATTTCGTGCCATACCATTCATAACTTTTTGAGTTATCCTGTTGACAGACAGACAAACAAACAAACAGAGGTGAAAACATAACCTCCTTGGTGGATGTAATAAGATACAGGAGAAGGCTCAAAGTGTGTATTAACAAAATCCTACAATGTTGGGACCAATGCTGAAGAAATTTTTCAAAAGGAATGTTCAAGAACCTCTATGGGAGAGTGGCAAAATTGGGCAACTTGGCCCAGCACACTCCCCATTTTATTCCCACCAAAGTATGCTTAATGCTCAGTTTACAGAGGAGCTAGAAAGTATCAAACCTCATGTCGAGGCTGATTTTGAAAACAGTCTCGGTCGGAACTGCATGCCCCCAAGCAAGCTATTTCACTCCCATTTGAATGGCTGTCTTTAAAATGTAAATGAGCAGCTCACATTGTGGGTATAACCGCTTTGCAATGCTAGCTGCTGCTCATCACTAGCAGAGAAATACAGGAATCATTACTTCCATTTTACTTTCCTTTGTCATCAGAACCGGACGATTAAGTACCTGCAGCTGAACAGCCAAGATGAGTGTAAGTAGACCCCTACTAATTTTCAAACTGACATAGCACTGTTAATAGTTCTTTTTTTTCAGTTCCTACCAATTCTGCATAGGGCATCAATATAATAGCATTGCTTGCATTATTGCTTCATACACATCACTGGACAGGGGCACTTTTTTGTTACTTTGGTTCTGTTGGCCAAGTCAATCACCAGATCTGAATCCAAAAGAATGTGCATTTTACATGCTGAAGAGGAGACCGAAGGCAAAAAGTCCCTGAAACAGCAGGAACTGAAGATGCTGCAGTACAGGCCTGGCAGAGCATCACCAAGGGAGATACTTAGTGTCTGGTGTTTCTACATATCACAGACTTCAAGCAGCCATTACAGGCAAAGAACTTGCTACCAAATGTTAAAAATAATTACTTTATTTCACATTATGTCAAACTGTCCAGTATTTTTGATGCACCCATAAAATGAGGGGGACTAATCGATTTAAATCAGCAAGGTTAGCGAGCTGAATATAAATTACTATTTTTTTATTAAGTATTTAAAAACCAGCGTGTCTTTGTAAATGGTCACTTGTCTCAAGCCATCACTTCCAATGCTGGTTCTCCTCAAGGCTGTGTTCTGTCACCTCTCCTCATCATGTGCACAGACAGCTGCAGGTCTTCCCAACAGGGCAGCTCCCCGGTTAAATTTTCAGATGACAGCGCCCTGCTGTCTCTTCTCCAAGGTCCACAATCTGATCATGGCTGTGTGTTAAAATCATTCATTAAATGGTATGATGATAACCTGTTGGATTAAAATGTAAATAAAACTAAGGAGATAATTATTGACTTCCGAAAAACAAGGGGGAACCCAAACCAAGTGTCATTCATGGTGATGAAGTCCAAATTGTAGAGACCTACAAATACCTGGGCACAGTATTTGACAATCAGCTTAAGTTTGACGCAAATACTGAGTCAATTGTCAAAAAGGGACAACAATTTGTTAAGGTCACTGAACTCTTAACGTCTCTAAAGTAATCTTAAGTAACTTTTATCACTCTTTTATCGAAAGTCTTTTAACATTTTCATTTGTATGCTGGTTTGGCGGGCTGTCAGTGAAAGACAAGAACAGTTCAAATGGCCTCATCAAGGTCTGCTCCAAGATTATTGGAGCCCAGCTTAAAGACTTGAGTACACTTTATAAAAGACATGTGGTTCAGAAAGCCAAATGTATTATCAGTCAGCCTGACCATGTTTTATATTGTGAGTTCACCTTACTGCCTTCAGGGCGTCGCTATTATGCAACAAGGACAAAAACAAATCGCTACTCACACTCTTTTATTCCTTCTTCTATCAGGCTGATAAATGCCAAAAGTCAAGAATAGCTTTGTCCTTTATGTATGTTTGTCTTTTATGTTATATTTGTCCTTTTATCTCACAGGTATGTATTTACTTATTTATTTATTTATTATTTACTTGTTTATTTGTTGAATATGTACATGAGAGAGCTGGTGATTGTTCACCATGCGCTGCGCTGCTGCCACTGACAGGTTGAACGGTTGATTGCTGTTCTATGTGGTATTATATTGTACGTGTATTTATTGAAATTGTAAATTATAAGGACTGGAGACTGCAAACTGAATTGCTCTTTTGGGATAAATAAAGTTTTCTGATTCTGATTCTGACTATTTGGCAGCAATATAGAAATATTTTAATGATTCAAATTGTTATTTTAAATCACTACTGGATTCAGTGTTAAAACAGGCGATGCTTCATTTATGTAATCTTAATCAAATCACGCTTATTTGACATGAATTCCATAAAACATATGAATGACATTTGCTATCAATAAGGAGCAGAAACCATTGCTAAGGCCTTCATTGCTATAGCTGATCTCACTTTGTTCGAAGATTTCAACCGGGCATCGGTTTTTGGAATGATGACGTAACGTTAGTTAGTACAGTACAATATTATTGCATTGTAATTAGCTCGCCAGTCAACCGGTTCCTCTCAGTGAAAATAATTGCCATTCAGTAATGTTTTACCCTCAAGTATGCATGTTGTGAAATCAACGCTCACTGGCCAATAGAACTACATTGTACTTGCAGGTGTTCCTGCGGAGAATGCCAGATGATGCCATCAATGGCAGAACATATATTCTGTTTTAATTTTTATTGCTTTGTCCAGTGAGATACGAGTGGGATTATAGAAACCGTGAACGCGCACTTCAGTCATGACGAACATTTGCTTTTTTCTGACGTGTACAATGATGCTGGATTTGTTCTTTTGAGTGTGTTCAATAGCCGACATACAGCCAAACAAGAAATAAAAAAAGCTACGGCATCAGCAAAATGGCGTGGCTAACGACAAGAAAGAAAAAAGCATCATTTGCACTGTCACTGGTCAACAATTGGCTGTCTGTCCGATAATGGAAAACAGGCCCTGTTGCTCACCGACCCCGCTTGCAGCAGCCGCGAATGACAACTGTACCTCAAGGGCGCGATATCCGGTCGCAGCATGCACGGGACAGATCCTGGGCAACCCAAACTCGTTGTGAGATAAGGGTCTTATGCTGCGTTCATACCGCTATGTTGAATATGGTGAAATTACCACTTATTGGTTGCGAAAAAGACACGCATGGAGAGCTTTCATTTGCTGCCAGTCTATCACGGGCGACATCGTGGGCGATAATAAAGGTATCAAAATATTAAGTTAACTTCCCAATGACAAAACGACAGAAACACTGTGATATGGAAATACAACAAACTCTGGGACATAAAGGTTAATAATAAGTTTCTCCTTTTAATATTTGATAAAACAAACATGAAAATAAACGTACTTTTCTGTTTAGCTCACAATGTCTGGCCTGATTTTGCTCACGTGTGGTGAAGATTGATCCGCTGAATTAATCACCAGTTCACTGCTTGTGATCACAGATTGCAAGGTGATTTGAACGCAAGTCACCGCTTGTATTCTGAGAAACACCATTTTTACAAGCTAGTTTGAACGCAGCATAAGACATTCGAGCCAGTGCGGAAGTACCTTTCCACGCTAAGTGAGAAACACATGCAAGCACACGTCCCATACATAAAATCATTTACTGATGCGTTTTGAATGGAGCTAATACAAACATATACTCAGAGGCAATGAAAACGCAACACTCTAAATTTTGGTTTATTTTTGCTCAGGACCTGAGTAGTCCAATTTGAGTTCTTAAGTGACCATTGGGGTCACAATGTGTACCTCGTTATACATGAATGATCATCATGTAACTCAACAGTGTGAGTTGGACTCTCATCAATCCATATTGAGTACAACATATGGGATTAGGAGTTGTGCAAGTACAGTGGTTGAAATGAAGGAGGGGTTGTCTTCCCTATATAAAGGCATGATAAAAGCCACACAAAAAACATTTTTAAGAGTCATAATGCCACGTCTGTCGACTGAACGACGGAACAGGGCCCTGGTATGCTAGAGGCGGGAGTAAGTGCCCGGCAAGTGGCTCACCGTTTTGGGTGTAGTACGTCCAGCATCAGTACATTTTGGGTGTAGTACGTCCAACTGGGACGAGCTCTTTCATCAAGAGTACCCAGACCTCAAACCAGGCAGCAACTCCAGAATGCACTACAGGCAGAGTGGCGACAACTTCCCCAAGACAACCTAAGACGCTTAGTCAGGTCCATGAGGAGACGTTGTACTGCCTGTGTGGATGTTAAATGGGGGTCACACCCGATACTGACTGTTCTTTTGAGTTCATTTTTAAATGTGTGTTCCGTTCAGTCTTGCTGTGATTTTTCATTTTCAACTTGTGCTCGTTATGTTTAATTCATCTGTTTATTATTGTCCAAATCGGCCCATTAACACATTTAATTCATCAAAGTCAACCCACCCAACATATTTGAATTGTTAAAATAAGAAAATAAATTTGAGTCACAAAATTATTTGAATCCAAACTGGTGTTGCGTTTTCATTGCCTCTGAGTACATGATAGGGGAAATAGCGGGGGACAGACAAATACGCAGACAGACGGATGGACAGATAGATGAACGGATCCAAATGGCTACTTCGGGACGATGTTTCTCAGACTCAAAAGCCAACCTGAGCGGAGCAGAGAGCTTTTATCATTTCAGTTAGGGATGGGACAAATGACAGTTTTTTTTTCATTGGTTTGGCTTATTACGTAATAACCCACTTAGAAAACCACACCCAGTTGAACCGCAGTAAGAGGATAGGTGCTAAAAATTAAATGACAAAATCTCGGATTTGAATTGGACATAATTTCGAATATTGTAGTATGTTTACTATTATGCACATACAACCCCAAATAACGTAGTTCAAAGGTTTTTGTGAAATTGGGTTTTCAGAAGCTTTAAACCTTACATTTTATTGAAAATAGTACAAAGACAATATTAGATGTTTAAACTGAGGAATTTTGTTTATTGAAAAACATCTGCTCATTTTGAATTTGATGTCAGCAACACATTTCAAAAAAGTTGGGACAGGGGGTTGTTCATCACTGTGTTGCATCACCTCTTCTTTTAACAGCACTCACTAAGTATTTAGGAACTGAGGAGACCAAATAGGTGAAAATTGAAAGCAGAATATTTTCCCATTGTTGATGCAGGATGGAAGCTGTCAACATTTTGTGGCCTCCTATTTCATTTCTCACTTCATAATGCACCACATATTCTGTATATGACAGTTCTGGACTGCAGGCAGGCCAGTTTAGCACCCAGACTCTAACTACCGAGCCATGTCATTGTAATACGTGCAGAATATGGTGTTTGGCATTGTCTTGCAGAAATAAGCAAGGCGCTCCTTGAAAAAGACATATGGATGGCAGTATATGTCGCTCCAAAACTTGGATATATTGTTCAGCATTAATAGTGTATTCACATATGTGCAAGTTACCCATGCCATGTGCATTAATGTACCCCCATACTATCATGGACGCTGGCTTTTGAACTGTGTGCCAGTAATGAGCCGAATGGTCCCACTGCTCTTAAGCCTGGAGAGTGGATCGTCCTCATATTGTAAAAATGAATTTCACAATCTGATTGGTCAGACCTCAGGACAGTTTTCTTCACTTCTGTCAATCTTAAATGAGCTTTGGCCCAGAGAAGGCAGCATCGTTTCTGATTTTGTTTAGATATGGTTTCTTGTTTACATGGCAAAGTTAACATTTGTGGATGCAGTGACCAACTCTGTTCACTCACAATAGTCTACAGATGTGTTTGAGCCCATGCAGTGATTTCCACTGCAGAAACTGGACTCCCCCCACCCCCCAATGCAGTGCCGCCGGAGGGCCTGAAGCTCATGGCCATTCAATGTGTGTTTTCGGCTGTGTCCCTTGCTAAGAGATTTTCCTTGATTCTCTGAATCTTTAAATTATATTATATATCATAGACAAAAAAAAAAGTCCCCAAATTCTGTGCAATTTTAAATTAAGAAAAGTTATTCTTAAATTTTTGAACTATTTGCCCATGCAGTCTCTCACACAGTGAAGGCCTCGCTATCTTCACTTCTGAAAGACTTGATACTCAATCATGTTACTGACCTGTTGCCAGTTAACCTAATTAGCTGTGAGGTGTTCCACCGGGTGTATTTCTTTCACATAATACAACTTTTCTAGTCTTTTGTTGCCACCGTCCCAACTTTTTTTAAATGTGTTGCCGACATGAAATTCAATATGTTCAGATATTTTTTGAAAAATAAAATTTCTCAGTTTAAACATCTAATATTATGTCTTTATACTATTTTCAAGAAATGTTAAAGTTTGTGATTTGCAAATCATTGCATTCTGTTTTCATTTGCATTTCTGACACACCAACAATGGTTTACTAGGGCAGATCCACGATGTGATAAGGTTATGCACGTTAGGTAATGTAATGCCTTACGAGAACCTACCGCAGAAATTTTGTCAAAGATTCCCCTCATGCTAATTAATTCAAAGCAAAAGACCCGTTTTCTAGTATGTTGGGGAAAAAAAAAAGTCTTCCATATTGGACATGTAGGTTGCTGTATATTCACGTGCCCACAGATCCACTGCCATGTAAATTTGCAGATCTTTTCTGTCACTTGCAGAGCGCCATCGATTGGACTATTACACAGTAAATTCACGCAAGTCAAACTCTTCTCGCGGAACTTTACTTTTACAACGCGTTGACTGGCCAAGGCTTAGCGAGGTGTGAGGGCAACAAAGGCTATGCCATTTGGGCTGATCTCCCAGAGGGGTTGCAGTGGCACCAGTCAATGAAAAATTGTTATGATGGAAACGAGATGAATTGGTCCCTACTGCATTTTCACCAAAAGGTTAACTTTTCATAGCCCTTTCTACTCATCTTTACCAGGGATGCCAGTAATTGTGAAGGGGACTGAAAACACCAGCTTTGTGAAGCTCAGAAAGCACTGCTTTTAATTGAAACTTGTTCTGTAGTGATTTTTGAGACGGTAAAATTCTGTGGTTATTAACAGCAATCCTACCAAAGGTCTGTCTGTCCCTGTCAAAAAGCGCAGATTTTAGGCTGCTTTTTTTCTATTACTTTTTTCTGCTGATAGACACTCAGAAATTTCTGGCAAAGTTCCTCTTGCTACTTTAAATATTTTTGCAGTTTTTTTATTGAAGAACCTGCTATTTGGGCAGCAACTATTTCTCCCCATTGGATCAGCTATGGTCAACTGAAAATCATATGACATGTATCGTTACATCATGGTGCTTCTCCCAGCAAGCAAATTCTATATTTACCCATGGTTAGAGCACTGGATTCATGTTCCTTGTCCTCCGTGGAGCATCCTCACGGAATATCAGCATCCCAGCAGAGAAAATTGCGGACATTATAATTATCAGTGAACGCCTAAAATACTGACATTCTCTTTTTATATGGCCAAGAAAGGTGGCTAATAAGTGTATGGAATTCAGATAAATCTGGTTGCCTTCACACTGCACGAGTTGACAAGATTAATGCTTGCATCAGTGTGGAAGTTGTTTGCGGGTAGGCTAAAGATGGTCTTTTTCAGACTTGAGCTGTAAGCTTTTTGTCTTAATTTCTTAATTAAAACAGCCAGTGGTGTTGGAGGGCATGACCTTTTCATCAGTTATGAAGCTGAAAGTCATAGGACGGGTCCATAATGAAGCTAGCAGGTAAGACAGCACCTTCTCTGCTGTGAGGCATGTTTACCACTTGGCTAATCCATGCATTTTCTGACCTCATGTATGACCAAGCACAACCTGATATCGAAGAGTAAGAGCTGCTCTGGGGCCAGCAAAATCATTTTTGTCCAGGAGTAACGTTATAGTCCACAAACAAGTAGCAACATTGATGCTGCCCTGATAAATATCATGCCTTTTACATGTCTTAATTTAGCTAGCTAATGCTAGCTATCTTTTCATACAGATGAGTAGAAAATAGTAGGACCTGCCGGATAGCTCACTTGGTAAAGCATCGCGTTGCGAAGCAGAAGTGACTATCACATTGGGGTTCGAGCCCCGCTTCGTACCAGCCGGCAGTGGTCGGCAGCTTTTTCAGAGTAGCGCACAATTGGCTATTGCGCTACAGGGTTGCAAATTGGGAAGGGACTGCCGGGTAGGGATTACAATAGTGCCCTTGTTCGTTGCTCAAGCGCCTCCTGTTGGCCAGACGGGCGCTCGTCAGGAAGATTCTAAGCCTAGTCATGTCCGGGTATCCTCCGCCCTCGTTCTGAACTTGCGAAGATTCAACCAATGAGTGTATAAGAAGCAGTGGTTGACAGGCGGCGTCCGGAGGAGAGCCGCGAACTGTCTACACTCTCCTGAATTGGCAGCAAGGGGTCGCATACGAGCAAGCCTTGTACATAGTTCACCAATTGGACATTCCAGATTCGGGTGGGATTGGAGATGCCAAATTAAAAAAAAAAAAAAAAAATAGTAAAGTTGTGATTTAGTCAGAAAACCTAAAATCGAACCCGCCTTGTAAATTGCATTAAATTAAAAATCACTTTCACTTTTCAATTGCTCACCTTTGGGGATATCGGCAGTCGAAAATGCAAACCAACATCCTTGCCAGATGTGTGACATGCATAGTTTTAAACTCTTTGTTATTTCACGACACTGTCATAGCTACTATGCATTGACGGACGAATGTTATTCCTGGAAAAATATTTAGTTGATCCTGGAACGACACTTGTGCAATGTCAGATTGTTTGAGCACTACTTGGCAATTATCCACACCCATTCCTCGTGTCCTACATGGTGATTGGCCGCCCTATAGTCTGATCATGTGTTTTCTCCCAGTTTCTTTATCAACGTTGGCCACTCTGAGAATGACATTGCACTGCACTTCAGCCCGCGCCTCAGTTATCACGCAGACACCCGCACCATCGTCATGAACTCCAAACTTGGCGGTAACTGGGGAGCAGAGGAGAGAGACAGCAACTTCCCCTTTAATGCAGGGCAGGAGTTTGAGGTGAGAACTAGACGGAGACAAGCATTTTTTCGGATTGGAACGCAGCCTGAGTCTGAGGCCTTGACAGGAGCCTTCATTAAGTCCTCTCTACCTGCGCTTAACTCAGCAGCCCACAACTGATAAATGAAAAATTGCATTGAGGTGCAAGCAGTTTAGACACTGTGCCCAAAATATATAACTACTCAAAATTTGATAGGGATCATAGGAATTTTTTTGTGAAATGACATGCAAATTTGGTAACTGCCACTGATGAACAATATATTGGATAAATGACATACAGTCAGACATAAAACACATTTGTAAGTGCATTTAATGACATTAAATGAGCGTGCAGCCTCACACTTTTGGCTGTCACGAACACTTCATGGTTTCGCCTCTGACATGTAAAGTGAAAACAGACAGTGTTCGTTTGATGTTTCATTACCACAGTTAATGTCAATAACGGGTATGGCCTCCCCTAGCTTGAATGACGGCTTGACAATGTCGGGTCATACTGTCAATCAGAACCCGGATGCTTGCAATTGGAATGTTGTTCCATTCTTCAACAAGGGCATTTCCGAGCTCTTCTAGAGTTGTGGGTTGTGCCCTACGACCGGAAATGGCGACCTGCAGCATGTTCCACACATGCTCGATAGGGTTTAGGTCCGGCGAACGCGCGGGCCAGTCCATGCGGACAATTGTCTCCTGCTCTAGGAATTGATTCACCACCCTAGCACGATGGGGACGGGCGTTATCATCCATCAAGATGAAATCAGGGCCAACAGCACCAGCGTATGGTCTTACGTTCACATTGAGGATCTCATCCCTGTACCGTACCCCTGTCATCGTCCCTCTCCCCATGACATGTAGGTCCGTTCTGCCGTTCCTGCTTATTCCACCCCAGACCATAATTGATCCGCCACCATAACGGTCGTGTTCGTTGATGTAGGCATCATTAAATCGCTCACGTTGTCTTCGCCACACCCGTTGCCTCCTGTCAGTAAAGTCCAAGCAATATCGGGACTCATCAGTAAAGAGAACTGGAGCCCAATCGTTGTGTGTCCATGTGACATGATCGTGAGCCCAATCCAAACGGTCACGCCTATGGCGCTTGCGGTCAGTGGGATTCAACACATGGCGCTTCTTGAGTTGAGGCCGGCAGTATGAAGATGATTCCGTATCGTCTGAGTGGATACCCTGACCCCGAGGCGTTATGAAGGTCATTTCGTGAGGTGGTGGCTGTCCAGAAAGGATGACGTCGTGCCTGAAGTGTGAGAAAGTGGTCTTGTCGTTGTGTAGTCGATCTCTGACGACCACCCCCATGACGGTGTGCTGCTGTACCAAACATTTGACGCCGGTTCCACGCTCTGTTCACAACGCTTTGGCTGACGTTAAGTGCATTGGCAACGTGACGTTGTGAGAAGCCAGAGTCAAGCATTCCGATGCATCTTCCCAATTGCTCTGAAGTCAATCGACGTCTAAGACGTTGAGGAGACATTGTTATTGCTAAATGTAATGCAAAAAATTTGCGAACTTCCAAATTTTCACCAACAAGCAACACACACGTCTGAGTTGAAATGGTGAAGTGTTAGTCAAAGCCAAAATGTGAGGCTGCACGCTCATTTAATGTCATGAAATGCACGTGCAAATATGTTTTGTGTCTGACTGCATGTCATTTATCCAATATATTGTTCATCAGTGGCAGTTACCAAATTTGCATGTCATTTCACAAAAAAATTCCTATGATCCCTATCAAATTTTGAGTAGTATATATATATTAAGACAGGTTATCTGACTCTGCCCTCGAAAGAGGAGAGCAAAAATTTTCAATCTTCATAGTAGAACATCCAGAGCGATGCTATCTGAAACACAGTGGTATTTGGATCCAAGAAGAATCGCAATTAGGGAATTGACACAATGTATTATTTTGCATTATAATTAAAGGTTGAGTAAGCAACTTTAAAGACACCAACAAGAGCTAGGCAGATTTTCAGATTTTTTAGTCAAGAGGAAAAAAATAAATTAACAAAAAAAAATGTAAAAAACGCCCCTATTTCGAGTCATCCCTCCAAAACCACTTCCCTGAAAGACGTCGACGTGCAATACCGACAGACAAAAAAAAAAATGGGATGAGGAGAGGATTTAAGCGCATCATTATTTTTCATTGCAACCTTATTCAACCACTTGATGTATCATTCATATTTAAAAAAAAAAAATCACGTTATTGTATGTAAATTAATTAAGCGAAAACAATTTGAACACAAGCAACGTAACCAATCAAAAAGGCCACGGATAGTAACAACTGCCATGCTAGCATGATAGTATTAGCAAGATTAGAAGAATGTAGAGTTTATAGCCAGCAATGATGCACCAGTCACTTAGTGGTGCTTGGCTGCGGTAACGCTATGTGTCTCGCAAAGCTAAAATCCATTAGGTAAGGATACTATACCTCAAAAGCATATTTTGAATGTTTATTTTGCATTCTCAGTGCATTTTATCCATTTTCCCTTGAATCATTGTACGTAACATTAGCTAACTTATTAGCCACCTAGAGATTTTATCATGGTTCTTTAGTGACACACGTTAACGTGCCGGAATTTTGCATAGTGAATGAGCAAAGTGCGTAATAAACAAGGAGGTTTGCCTCTTCCTGGAAGAGTCTTGATAGGTGCTTTGCATTGGCTCTGAACGAAATTGTTCAGAGCTGCTTGGAGACCACAGACACCGGGTTATTTTTTTTTTTTAATGATCTAATGATGTAAAGATAATTTCAACAAGCAAAAAATACTAAGATCTTCACCAGGGGATGGCTTTTTTGTGGCCTGGATACAAAGCACGGTGGAGGGACGGACAGACAGATAGGAGGAAAGATGGTACTATGAAAAGGCACATCAGCTTCATAAGATATATAAAGGATCTTACATGAGTGGGCATGTCATATGAAAGTTATGAAATGAGTTGAGTAAATTTTACTCACTAAAGCTCGCAACAAAAGCAAAATTTACTCAACAAGTTTCATAACTTTCATATGAAGCGGCCAAGAGTATAGATTCTTTTTATCACATAACTGAATTGCGTAATTTAATGGAAAAACAAACTTAATTTCCGTTAGCGATGTAATGGGAATTCCTATCATGTTAGCACTGAGCGAACACCATCTCTCCAAGTTAGACATTAGCGGTTGAAGTAGTCTTGTTTTTAAATTCTCAGTCAACTGAGTGGCTAGGTAGCTCACAAAGTGATGTTACATAATGGTTATGAAAAGGTGCTCTGTGCACGTTGGCTTACTAGCTCAGTAATGATAACTTAGTTATGAGAGTGGTACTCGCTACAGCGCTCAGCCATACCGATTTGACTAACGTTACACTTGGTATTCAGTTTGGCTAAATGTTAAGAGCATGACGTAATGTGAAGTGATTTTTTCCCCACGCTCTCAGCCAATGAAATTTTAACAAATGTGATTGTACACTTGGGTATTATCAAAAATATGTCATGAGCTGCGCTTTTGGAAAAGTACCACAGTCATGTGATAAATCCAAAGATTAAATTTCGTCAAGATATATTGCCCGTTTTCAGAATTCTGGCTCGGTAAAAAAACAGGACTGCTGATGTTTGGCCTGGAAACAAGATGCGGTGGAGAGACGGACAGATTGACGAAAGGACAGACAGAAGTACGAAAAGGCACATCCACACAATAAAATGTAATGAAATTTATCGAGAAATATTGAACGATATAAGAGTTCTGGCCCGAGAAATAACCGTGACGAACGGACAACACTCAGGGCCCTATCTTACGCCAGAGTCTCTAAACCCGTTATTTGGGGATTTCGCATTGCGTAAGAGGCGTTCCCCCGCGAAAGTTGCTATCTTGCACACCTGCCTATATCCCTAAAACACCAGCGCTACCCGTTATATTATGCATAGGTGTGGTTTGGGCGTTACGCCAGTTAAACCAATCAGTGTGCCAGGTGCCACTGCCTTTCGGAGCAGACTGCGCTATCCCACATCCTTAAACCGAAATCCGTGATGGATAGAGGAAGGTCGCCACGTTTCTCCGTTGACGAAGTTAATTTGCCTGTGCATGAGGTCAAATCCAGTTAGGGGAGGATCTGTTTTTGTTAAGTTAATCATGAATTGTATTATTATTATTATTATTATTATTATTATTATTTGACATTGACATATTGTTTAATGTTTGGTATGTAGTAAAAAAAAAAAAAAATCAAGCCTACCCCTTTTGTGTTGGAAACTTAAAAAATAAATGCGTTTCGCCATGTACTTCCAACTCCCTCTCCCGTCTGAAATGAAGCATAGAACAAAATACCATTTTAGAAAAATAAAATTAGGTGTATGCACTGGCACTCAGCGACCTAACTTTTTTTTCCCCCAGCGAGGGCGGCATTTCAGAACTCTTCAGCGAATGAAGGTAATTCTGGTGACAAGTGCGTGGTTTAGATCCGTTTACATTTTCCAATCGGACAGCTGTCTATTTTTTTTACAGCAAGTTGCGTGACCGTGCTGCAAAAACAGGTGTACATACTTGTCGCCGAAATTACCTTCATTCGCAAGAGAGTTCTGAAATGCCGCTCTCGCTGGAAAAAAAATTTTCCGTTGCTGAGTGCTAGCGCATAGCGCTCTTATGAAAGCCCAAATGCGGGTAGCGGGTGGTTTTAGGACCCGCTATACGCTTTCCCTAACGTGTGTGGTCAAGATAGCAATTGTAGGGAAAGCGCATAAACACGCCCACGGGCCCACCTCCAGGCGCAAATAAAGGATTCGGCATAATGCATAGCGGGTAGTGCGGCCGCAAGATATCGTTTAGGGATAGTGGAAGCTGCTAAATGCGTAATTCAAGGGTTGCGGGTAGTGGCAACGGGTAAGGCAGTGTGAAAGATAGAGCCCTCATTCCCATATCCCCATTCACTTTGTGGCAGGGGATAACAAAGAAACAAAGAGCTTCAGAAATAAATGCCCTACCCTGCCTTCAGTGCCAAACTCATTTGCTCATTGAGAAATGCACAAATCCGAGACCAAAAGGAAAATCGCACCAGCCATGACAGTGATGTTGGTATTGTTTTCAATATTGCAGACCTCATAACACGATCACAGAGCGTGTTCTCACAGCACACCTATCTTTGAATTCAGCCTTCCTTTTTATCCCAAATACTCACCAGTAATTTTTTGTCATCGCATCTTATTAGGTTGTGATGCAATCTTGTTCACATGATTTGTCCACAGACACACCCACATCAGAGTTGGGTTCAAGTACTTTCAAGTACTTTCAAGAATTGGATGTAAGTTTTTTTTTTTTTTAAATACCAAAGTGCTTGCACTTGTATCGGAGTACTTCCTATTAATGCCTAAAGTACTTGTACTTGTATTCAAGTACTTTTCAAAGTTCTTGACCAATCTGTCTCCTAAGTGCTGACAGATATTGGTCAAGTACTTGAAAAGTACTTGGATACAAGTAAATGTGCTTATTATTAGGTATTATTAGGCATTAGGCCTAATAATATTATTAGGCCTAATGCCTAATATTAGGCATTATTAGGTAGTACTCAGATACAAATACAAGCACTGTGGTATGTAAAAAAAAAA
Organism: Gymnothorax javanicus; assembly: GCA_029692085.1. Classification (NCBI taxonomy): domain Eukaryota; kingdom Metazoa; phylum Chordata; class Actinopteri; order Anguilliformes; family Muraenidae; genus Gymnothorax; species Gymnothorax javanicus. The sequence goes on from CM056200.1 coordinate 47,684,073, forward strand.
AAATGCTTGCATACAATTCTCAAAAGTACTTCAGAGTACTTGGACCCAACTCTGACCCACATACATTCAAATATCACCACTAGCAAAAAATACTGTAACCAGCTTTCCTAGTAGTTTTATAGGGGTTTAAGAGCAGTTTTGCTGTTGTTTTCCCCAAAGACACCCACACGCACACACATACACACAGATCAACTGAAAAAAATACAAGCATCAGTATGATTGTCATAAATATGCAGTAATGCAAATATATAAAACATCATTGAATAAACGGTGGGCCTAAACTTGTTTCTTTTTCAAGATTTAAAAAAAAAATTCATTTGTATCTCTCTCTTGGGATTATCGTATTATTTTAAATACTAGCACTCTGCCCGTGGGGATCCACGGGTTCTATTTTATGTAACTTCCTGCAGCATTATGATGTCATCACAAGCACCTCTATGATGTCATCACGTTGCTATGGTGTTGCTATGGCGTTTCCATAAACACCAAGGTGGCTGTCACGCGACTGATGTTTTTATAGTAACTAAAACTAAGTAATCACCAAGGGGAATACGCTGCGCTGACATTCCGCGCTCAGTGGAACACGAAGTCGCCTGCAAGAGGGAGCATAATAGCGTTGCTCACGTTATGCTGCGGATTACGCGCTACTTTCTCTTGCGGCCTAGCATCTGTTTTTTGGGATTCGCGACTCCTGTGGATGAATTGGCTTGGGTTCAAAAGGGGGAATCTCCAGGAGAGGACATACAGGGGGAATCCCCTCTGCATGTCAATATTTTAATAGCGTCGCTCACGTTATGCTGCAGATACGCGCCCGGGGGAGTCTAGAGCCGATTGGCCGGACACAGTTGCCTGCAAGACGGAGCCAAACAGCGTCGCTCCCACTATGCTGCAGATACGCGCCCGGTGGAATCTAGCACTGATACGCGCCCGGCGGAGTCTAGCACTGATTGGCCGGACACAGTCGCCTGTAAGACGGAGCCAAATAGCGGCACTCACATTACGCTGCAGATACGCGCCCGGTGGAATCTAGCACTGAGTGGCCGGACACACACACACACACGCACACACACAGAGGCCACTCGGCTATTATAATACAGATGAAAAGCCCACAAGGTAGTGAGTGTTCTGTGCAAGTTTTAATTGTGCTACATTTGATATTGCTACTGTTTTTGATCAATTACCTATCCTGCTTTCTTTCCATAACCCTCATTGCAACTTCCCTCTGATCTCTTCCTCTCTCTTCCAGGTGACCATTACCTGCGACACCAACACATTTATCATTCAGTTGCCAAATGACACCCAAACTCAGTTCCCCAACCGTACGGATGACTTGCTTTTCAAATATATGTCCTTTGGTGGAGATGCTACGATCTGGGACATAAGCAACACTCCAGATCCGGGCGCCGTGATAAAATATGATCCTATCACATATGCTACTGTCCTAGCTCTTTCCCTCCAATAAACATCCTTCCTCCACTGAGGGCACACCTCCCACACACCAGTGCTTCTGAGCGTCTGCCTCTCTGTATGTCTACATGTGCCTGCGCAAACTCGCTTTAATCTCACTAACTCGTAAAGTCATAGTATGCTTTATCATTGCAGCTTTACAAATAAAGCACCAGCAAGCAAAATATCATGTCTTTGTGGGGATGTTCACCATAATATTCTTTATTTCAACATGATACTCAGGCTTTGCAGTGCTGCTTCAGGCCTGGCTAGTGGTGTTTATGGATGGATGTATGGATGGATGGATGGATAACATAAAATTTCAAACATCTTCCATGTGCATGGTTTCCAAAGCTTGAATTAATGAAGACATCCTCGCCAGGTTTTTTTGATAAAGCAAATCTTGCTGCGCATGCCACACCTCCACTTTCACAATCAACCCATATGGACATTTCCAGAAAATTTGAATATTTACTTTAACATGGAATAAAGTAATATTTTCCCTTAAAAAAACTTCATTAGCTAAAAATGCATGTGACCTCTGAATTTTTTCCATCTTTTTTTTTTTTTGGATGTTAAATGGTTGATATTTCTTTACATCTCCAAAATGTTCATGTGGTTCTGTGCACTGGGTCATCCACAACAGACTTCTAGGTACAGTGCTGAGAAAAAGTATTTGCCCCCTTCCTGATTTCTTAAATTTTTTCCTCCTTTTGTCATATTTAAATGTTTCATATCATCCAACTAATTTTAATATATCACAAATACAATTGGCCTCATTTATTAAGCGCCATTCCCTGAGAGATTGACATTTGGTGTGCATTTGACCCCCCTGGAATTGAATGAAACTTGGCACATAGGTAGATTTGGATCACTCAGAAAAAAAAAAGAAAAAAAACTTATTTTTAGGTCCGTATCTCACTTTATCTGCCGGTAGTGCCACCTGGAAGCCACTAAAGTGGCTCAGTTTTGTTGTTGAAGCCACATTTTACATCAACTATCAAGACTTAAAGTGTTTATGCCACATATTTATAACAATGTCTGATTATGTATGACATATATGGAAGTTTTTCATCCACGAACATAATCGGACGAGATCTGACCCATTTGTCAAATGTTTGCCACATTGAGCCCATTCTCATCCCAATGCGTCATATATTGACGCTACCTGACCAAGCGCCAATATACGAGGCAAAAGGTCGCTTTTAGCGTCTTTCATTGATGCCAGTGTAAAACGAACCCTACCCCCTAACCCCTACCCCCTAACCCTTAACCCTAACCCTAACCCTCAAATAATGACGCCAAAAGCTTCCTTCTGCCTCGTATATCGACGCTTGGTCAGGCAGCGTCAATATATGACGAGTCCGGGATGAGAATGTGTTGCCACATTTGAATTTACCACCGCGAAAAAAAATCAATAGCCTCCAAGGCTCAGGCCTGTGAGCAAGAAGGCAGAAATGACGTAAGCGCAAGAACTGGTCGTGAGTTGTTGACAAGCCATGAGGGCCGAAGAATACTTTTGTGGAGTACTCGTTTCAGTATTTCTTTGAAAATTCTGTCTCGCTGTGTTGCCGGATTTTGGTCGAATACAAGAGAAACGGGTTTTAGTCCAAAGGACTCCGTTTTGCATGATTTTTGCGAGTTTTCAGTTCTGTGCTGTGCCCATTTTTATCATGTTCTTTCTCTGAAACATCATTAGTGTACTGCACATGTGTGCCCTGTCACATTCTCCAAACAGGTTGTCGGATTCTTATCTTTATCCCACAAATGATGAAAAATCGGTATGATACAACCGGTGAGATACAGGTTTGGCATTATACGCATGTAATACAGCTTTCTCACGTCGAGATCAGTCAGATTCCGCTCATTGGCAAACACTAATGTTTCCAATCCTCCTGCTGGAAACCGATAACCATCGCGTTTGCTTTTAGTTTGCAGTTTATTCAAGTCAATTCGATAATTTGCAAGCTAGCATGCTAGCCCTTCTTGCCATGAAAATAATAAGTCATGAGAGTTATTGTTTTTGTAGAAACTTGAATCTATTAATTTAATGGTGAAATGCATTCGCATACTAACTAGCTCATCTCATTATCTTGAATGGACCACCAGCTAGCTAGAAGCTAACGCTTTTTTAAATTTTCCAAATAATATGTCACTGACATTCATGGGATGAAAAGGATCTCAAATTCGTGGACCAGGCATTGTAGTTGTTTGATGTACAGTACAAACCTTGACTCTGAAAAGTAATGGAAAATGCAAATAAAGTCAAACAGGAGTGATTTTTCTTGCAGTCATTGATTGAGTTAGCACGTTCTTGAATCCAAAGCGATTGAAACAAAATTGAATAATTCCTCAAATATTGTCATAAAAGCAACTTAATAGAAGGGTTTGGAGTGAAACATATGTGCTAAGCACACAACGATGTCATCAAATATTACCAACATTTTGTTGCAATATTAAACCCAAGTCAGCGCCAATGCTTGTAACTCTGTTATACAATATTGGCAATGTTAGTTATTTATCCTATTGGTAATTCATAGCAACAGAGACTGGACATGATGAGTGCTAACGTTAGTATGATTACAAGACATTACAAATAGGAATGACAATCTTGACGCACTGGCGGCTATGCAGGCCTATATCCTTAACATTATGATCTTGATCTTTAATCAGACATAGAAAGTATCAATGACTGAAGAACAGTGTGATATATTCGAAGACATCCCACTCTGCTCTGCCATATCCCTCCACTGAAATGCGTAGCATGGGTTTGCAAGAGTTCTTGCGATGATGTCTCAGTCAATCATGACAAGACTCCTTCAGTGGCGCAAGAGAAATATCTAAAAAAAACAAAATCTAAATGCACGAACCAAAAATGCTGCGTTACATTGACCTATAATGAAATATGCCCACAAATAGTGTTTATTGGTGTACTGAATGATTTGTTTTGCTCAATTCTGGTAACCCACTTCCCATTGACCACTCCCTGTGAGATTACTCACTCATTGAGCTATTCCGCCCCTGAGCTCCATAGAGCATAACATTGAGTTGGTCAGTCAGCGTGACCAATACACAGATATTCCTTGCACCAGGGTCAATAAAAGGCCACCGCAAAATGTGCACTTTTGTCACAAATCACAATGCCACAGATGTCACAAGCCATGATGAGGGAGCATGCCATTGGCATGCTGAATGCTGGGATATCTGTGACAGTGGTGTCAACACACTTGAATGTTCATCTTTCCACCATCAGCCGGTTGAGAGGTCGATTCAGAGAGACTGGCAGCACTGTGAATCGTCCACATGCCCCACGACCACGTGTGACCACGCCCATGCTGGATCGGCACATGCAGCTCTAGCACCTCCGTGATCGGCTCCAACCAGCCACCAGGACAGCTGACGAGACCGTCGGATTGCGCAACAGGCGGATATCAGCTCAGACTGTCCAAAACCGCCTGAGGGAGGCAGACCTCCAAGCCCGCCGACCGCACTGAGGTCTTGACCTGACCGCCATCCATCATCGGTACAGACTCGACTGGGCCAACCGTAACCTTCGCTGGACACTTGCACGGTGGAGACCAGTGTTATTCAGCGATGAATCGCGATTGGAACTGTACTGCGCTGATGGCAGACAAGGCGACGTGTGGGCGAGCGTTACGCTGATTTCAATGTCGTGCGTCGGGTGGCACATGGTGGTGCAAGTGTAATGGTACGAGCAAGCATATAAAAAAGGAAAGGCTTTCGCACACCTCTTTTTAGGGGCAGGCTCATAGGAGAAAGCCCAAAAAGGGTTGCAAATCAGAAAAGTAGAAAAAAACTCCCGCACACTGTCAATTCCGCATGCAATTATTTATTCACAACGTTTCGGTCAACAGACCTTCGTCAGATGAAATTACACATCAGATTCAAACATAGACTTAAGTAGTTCGGTTGGCTAGCTTGAACCAATCTTACAGATCTTACTATGTCATGATGTAAGCTGCGCTGGGAAGGCAGGGAGGACTGTGTGCCCCTTGTCACAGACCATGGCTCTGGTAGCCTTATCTTAATGGCCCATGCATCCTGACAGAGACACTTCTGGGCTGCTAAATGCAGAGAAAACTGAACTCAGCCCCTTTCTCACAGACACAGGACTGGTAAAGTACCCCTATTGTCTTAAGGGCCCCAGCACCTAGCAGAGACCTCTGGGGTCATGAGACCAGATGCAATTAGGGTCTGTATGGCGTCACTTGTCTGCTCAACTTAGTTCACGACAGCTGGAGCGGCCCTCTGCCTCGGGGTCAATGGACAGTCTCTGGGGTAAAGGTCGGCATTGAACGTCTAGCAAACCACCCGAAAACAGCTGAGACAACTTTGAGAATGCCGCAGTGCCATAAACTGGACTTTTCAGAGACGGCATCAGAAAATACTTCACATTACCTCTCTTGATGTTGCAAATCCAATGTGTATTTTTGTTATACAACATAAGCCGATTGTTATCATTAATACCAGTTATCTGTGTAATTATGGACTGTAACGGACGTTTCATGGCAAACTGTAGTGCAAGCATATTGTGTTTGGTATCATTTTACTCCACTAAATTCCCGAAATCATATGGGGCATATTTCAAAGGGATTAAAATTATGCTAAACCCTCATTCGATAAGTATGAAAAGAAATATACTTCTACTCCTCCTCATGGTAATGTCTCCGCCCAAAGTTCCTCAGGGGAGGGGGCACCTTCCTGGTTCGAATTACCCAAGTGACCTATGGCCCCGCTATAGGAAGCGCTTCCAGAGTTTGGGCATAAAAGGTAGGGAAACAAAGGATTCGAGGAGGATCGCAACCGACTTCCCACACGTGCATCTCCATGCCATGTGTAGCCAATAGTAGGTATGGAAGATCGTAGACGACTTCCCACACATGCATCTGTATGTGTGTAGCCGTTCTCACAATGGAAGATTGAATTCAACTTCCCCCACACGCATCTCCATGCCGTGGGTAGCTTCAATCTAGTCATGGAAGATCTTAGGCAATTTCCCACACGTGCTCTTGGCCTAGCTGCACGGTGTTTACAATGACATCATTCATTAATTCATAAAGTCAGTCATTCACAAGGTCTATAAGGAAAAAACGAAAACACAGAATTAAAACATTGTTGAGGAAGAAGAAGCAAAGGAAATGCAAAACCCCTAGTTTTTAAAGCATGATGTTGAGGTTGAATTCATCATTCAGACCGAAAGGTTTACTCAATGAGGGTACCCAGCAGAATGGGTTGAAAAAGCTTATGCCCTGAACAAACCTCGATCAGACTTGCTAAAGAAAAGCAAAAAGAAAGAAGAACTTCTCAGTAACCTGCATAACGTCATGGCCAAAATCGAACTTGGCCTAGATTTTCATCCCATATACAGCATATAAAATATAAGAAGGATCTGTGAAAAACAGAAAGTGCTAGAGCGCTGACAAGGCAAACAGTTTTGGACGCACAGACGCACAGCAGACCACAAAGGCATCTAACCACAGCATAAGCCCGATTGGCCTAGAGGGCAAGCAGGCTAACAATCCAATTTATTCGCTTAAGCCGGACCAATTTATTATTTTGGATTTCAGGCCACCGAAATTCAATTTGGACAAATCAAAATAAAAATAAAATTTAAAAACAGTGTTTTAAAATTTTATTCATGGTCCAAAATAAATATTTATGGTCCAAACTAAGAAATAAAAATAGGAAGAAGAGTCCTGCTTACCAGCAAGCAATCTTATAGGGATGATACAAGTTATGAAAATTTCATGTGAAGTTTGACCTTCGAATGACTGAAGGTCAATGTAAAGGTCATTAGATAAAAGTTCTCATACATTTATAAGACCTCCTTAATGTCTGTAATAAAATCCTAAGCTCTGAAGCAGTTTTGATGATACAAGTCTTTGAAAACTCAATATGTCAATTGTGAACTTTAAAGGTCACAGGTCAAGTTGAGGTTACCAAATGGACTTCATATACGATTTTCCAAATGTTTCTAATAGGTCATTCCATGTCCATTTACACAGATTACAGAAACTTCCCCAGTGACATCTCTCAGATTTGACTGAAAAAAAAAATTCTAAAATTAGTTTTGGACCCCAATGAAGGAATCCCAAATTTCACCTTCATACCTCTAGTCATTTCGGCATTATGGCCCTGGGAAATTTGGATGCTACAATACCCACATTTTTCCTGCACTTAATTTGTAATAATGCCTAGAGACCCATAACTTCTCTTTTATATGAGCTACAGGGCTAAAAATTGATAGAGCGGTCATTGATTGCCTCCTCTCTCAGAATCAATACTTACAAATGGGATATTATTTCCACTGTATACAATATTAACCCTTTAAAACTGGATTTTGTTTCATACGATAAAAATTTGAGATATTAGAGGGTCCAGGTAATTGAGAGGTGCGTGCTTGAAGGCTTTTTGACAACTTCTTCATCAAAAATTATGACATTACTATAACTCAGATGATTTTCATGGACACCAGAACGCTAGTGGGGTAAAGGGGGGGGTCCCCCAAAAATGGTCACAGGGCAAACAGACCCTTCAGAACCCTTATTTTAGGCAATGATGTCACCATGTCTCCGCTTTCAGATAGACAATTTGCTTTTAATATGACCAACTTGTACAACTTTTCCAACTTTAGAGCCAATAAAAAGTTTGTTTATCCAGTTCCTTCTGTGTGAACTGATTTTTTGAAAAATGGACCCTTTGGCCCTCATTACTTAAAAAATGACTAAGTCCGGAAAGTAGGTCAACTCTGATGATGGTATTCTAATATCAATACTAATACGAATTTGGGGTGAATGTGCCCATTAGTTTTGCTGCTAGAGTGTTAACAAACAAATGAAAGGTCATTCATAGAATGACGACTTGCCGGAATCATGTACAGATCTCTGAAACAGAATGAACAGAATGGAGTTGGTTTCAAGTCTCGAGCTGAAATAGTAGCAAAGTTATGAACCAAAATGTGTTTTTGACCTTTCTGGTGAGCTTGACCTTGAACTTTGACCTTTGGCCTCGAAAAGAGACCGGTCCCTAGGCACAAGGCTGGTCAATGTTGTCACCAAGTTTGGTGAAGATAATGTGAAAATTGTGGCCTGTAGAGTGCACACAAACAGACAGACAGACAGACAGACAAAATAATAAACCAGAATAGAGCGCTGCTTAGGTGAACTTGACCTTTGACCAAGATTTACCAAAATAGTGCAGTGCTTAGGTCAGGTACCGCGGGCCTTGAGTTTATCAACAAATTATGAACTTGGTTTGAAGTGTATACACCAATTAGAAGCGAAGCTATGGCCACTTATGTGTTTTTGACATTTTGTGCGACCTTGAGCTTTGATGTAGATTCACCAAAATAGTGCAGTACCTAGGTCAAGTAACATAGACCTTTCGTTTATGAACAATATGCACTTGGTTTGAAGTCTCTACGACGATTAGAACCAAAGATATGGCTTCTTTTTTGACCTTTTGTGTGACCTTGACCTTTGACCTAGATTCCTAGGTCAGGTAAGATAGACCTTTTGTTTATAAACAATATGCACTTGGTTTGAAGTCTCTACGAAGGTTAGAACCGAAGATATGGCTTCTTATGTGCTTTTAACCTTTTGTGTGACCTTGACCTTGACCTTTGACCTAGATTCCTAGGTCAAGTAAGATAGACCTTTCATTTATGAACAATATGCACTTGGTTTGAAGTCTCTACGACGATTAGAACTGAAGATTATGTGTTGGCTTCTTATGTGTTTTTGACCTTTTGAGTGACCTTGACCTTGACCTTTGACCTAGATCCACCAAAACAGTGCAGTGCCTGCCCAGTGCCTGTCCTATTTTGATCATGAAATATGAGCTAAATTGAGCCGAAACTGTGGACGCCACAGTGCAAACAAACAAACAAACAGAGTAATATACTTGCGGAATCCGACATTCCGGCAAGTAACAAACACAGAAACAAACCGAACCAAAAACAATACCCCTTGCCCTCACCCTTCGGGGGGGTAATAATGATGCGCAGAAGAACTTTTGAACAGGGTTTATTTAATTTTTTTTTTCATTTATTGGCATGTTTTATTTGATGATTGTGCCATTCTACATGACCTACAGTTGGGTATGAATCCAATAAGAAATAAAAGAAATGTGTTTTGCCTGGCCATTCATATTTTCAAAAAATGTTACTTGGTTACAAATTCAGCCAGGTTGTGCAAACTTTTGAGCTCAACTGTATGTAGGCTTCAATGTGCATTGCTTCTCCAAACCCATTCGGATTTATGTTTCCTTATTAGCAACTAAGTGGTAATTCTTTCAGTTGTGAGGATCAAACTATAGAATTACTGTTATTTCCCCTTAGCTTGGATTGTTGTTCATTGCATAAGTTATCAAGCATTTTCCTAACCGCATTGATGGTAACGTAAATTGTCAATGACGTTCGAAGCTTCTGAATTCCTGTAGCTCACAAAACGGAATATACATTTCTTTCTCTGCGTCAGTGTCCAGTCAGCTTGATACACCTTAAAAAAAAAAAAAAAAGTTTTTAAAAAATACAGTTTTGCCGACTTGAACAATTCTCCTGGCAGTTTGAGCTTTCTTGGCCTACCTGACCTTAGCTCGGTACCTGCATATCCCCTAATTTTCCACCACTTAATCACAGACTGAATAGTACTGACTGGCATTTTCAAGCCTTGGATAACTTTTTATATCCTTTCCCATCTTTGAAAAGTTGGAAGTACCTTGTTACGAAGGTCCTTAGACAGTTCTTTTTCCCTCCCCATGACTCAGCGTCTAGCCAGATCAGTGCATCCACTCGGGAGCCAAGAAACTCAATCACTATACACAGACAGTAGTCACAATTTAAAAAGTCCCAGGTGTGGAACCCTTAAAAGCCATTTAAACCAGAGTGTGTCACCTTGTCCTGTCCTGGTCCCTACACACCTCCTCTCTGGTGAAAAAGGCTCACCAGCGGCTACACTTCCTGCGGCGGCTGAAGAGGGCACTCTTCAATCCATCCATCCACACCACATTCTACAGAGGTACCACAGAGAGCGTGTTGACCAGCAGCATCTCACTCTGGTACGAGAACTAAAACACATCTGATAGAAAGGCCCTGAGGAGAGTGGTGAGGTCAGCAGAAAAGACTATTGGGGTCACACTGCCAACTATTGAGGACTATTGAGGACCTGGCCCAAAAACGCCTGGCTAAAGCGACCAGTATCCTCTAAGACTTCACTCACCCCTGCCACAGACTGAATTTCCCTCTTGCCTTCTGGCAGGAGATACAGCAGCATGTGTAGCAGCATCACCAGGTTCAGTAAAAGCTTTTATTTGGTTGATATCAGACTGCTTAACAAAATACAACCCTGCTGACAATCCCTCATTATTTATCATTTATCTTATACAAAGCAGCTGCCTAGTTATGGATAAGTGCAATTATTCGCAACAGACGTGCAATACAACATAAGTGCTCTCCCACATCGTTTTGCAATAATTTCCCCTTTTATTTATAATTTCCCTGCGCAATGCCGATGAGCTATTTCTTTATTTATTCTCCGTTTTTCTTTCTTTTTTTAAACAAATAGTTATTCATTGAGCTCCTTATCTTACACTGTTTAGTTTTGCTTTTACCCATTTATTATCTGTGTTTTTAATGGTGCCATGCATGCACTTTAGTTTTGCTCTGCCTCTTGGATGTCTTGCTGAATGACAATAAAAGGAATCTTAAATCTTGTGTCTATATAACAAGGTCAAACATTCAAGGGTATTTAAACTTATGATCAGGGCCGTTTGGGTGAAGGCAGTTGCCAGTATGATTTAAAAAGGAGCCAAACACCGATGTGATGATAAATGACTTCACATGATTACTATCCTAAAATAAAAGACACGTTTTTTTTTTTGCATGATAAGTCATATTTTTTAAATAAATGGCAACTTCTCACAAATTGAAGAACTGTGTGCGAGAAGTACTGTTGAAGGAATTCTAGCCCAGGGCCCCAGGGCCAGGTCTTCCCTCTTTACTGTAGATCCACTGCTGAACGACGCTATCTCGGACGCAATCTCCGGAGTCTGATGTAATTGGGTTTATTGTATTCCAGCTCAAAGTAAAATACAAAAAAAACCCCAGGCTGGTCTGCACAAACCACGAACCATTCAAATCCATCAATCGTCCCACGCCAACTGACCTCCGATTGTCCGAACCCTCATATTTATTGGCCTTTTGGCACGTTTCTTTAGGTGGGATTAAATGTGACTCCTTCTACCTTATCCAATATTATTGACTCTGATTGGTACATTGTCCCATCGCAACCCTCCACCCTAAGTAACAAGTTTGCCATTACATAATAGTGTACCTTCATTTTCGGTCGCCGGGGACGCTCGAAGACCACACCTAAACCTTGGGTTCACCTAAAGTTTAGTTAGTTATCTAAGGACATGGATGGTTCCAGAACACTCAGGTGCGCATGTTCAGGTACTGGGACCGGCTCACCGATATGGTCATTCCGGAAGGTTAGCTCATTAGGCCGGCCTTGAGGGTTCTGCAGGGTTTGGCTTATCTAGGTATCTTGGCAGATTCATAAGTTTTTACTTCTTTACTGCTACTTCTTGTGCAGCACTTTTATTAAAAAAGGTTTTCTTGTTGAACTGAGATTATGGTTTTAATTTGATTTTAGAATGTTTTAGGATAGTTTTCCCACCACACTACCCACAGTTGCAATCAGAATTATTCAACCCCTATTGCAAATTGGGTTTAATAGCTAAATTTACAAACTTTTAGCTGTTCGTGATAAACAGATTAAACAAGAACATTTTAAATAGGATAAAACAACTAATATTACAAGTGGTTTCTCCAAATTTAACACAAAATGCCATTTTTAATGACGACTGCAGTCTCAAAATTATTCAACCCCCCGAATAGAATCTGTCATAAGAGAATATTTGCAAATCAGGTGTTGTCTAAAGCACAACTAATGCAGCTAATCAAGAGCCTAATAAGTTGCGTCAGGCTTGCTTGAGATAGAACACATCAAATACTTGCACTCGCTAGGGGTTTGCTGACAGTGACATTTGACTGCATATTAGAAATATGGCTGTCAAAAGAATTGTTCAAAAAGCTAATAGAGATCACTGCCTAGCGCAAACAAGGATTGGGATACAAAAAGGTAGCACAGGCACTGAATTTTCATAGAGATACAGTTAGAAGCATAGTTCAGAGTTCAAGGAAGAGTGGCTAGGATGTGGCAGAAAGAGGATGCTATCAATGGCTGTCACCAGATTCCTGAGGAGATGGGTGGTCAAAAACCCTCGAGTGACTGCAGGAGACCTGCAGCAAGACTTGGAGGCAGGAGGCACTGAGGTTTCAGTTTGCACAGTGGGGCGCATACTAAACGTTGAAGGTCTCCCAAGACATATACCACGACTGATCCAAAAGCACAGGCTCCAATATGCTCAAAACCATATAAATAAGCCACAGAAGTTTGGGGATATTGTTCTGTGGAGTGATGAAACAAAACTGGGATATTTCAGACTAATGAATCATTGGTATGTCTGCAGGAGGAATAAAGAAGCATATGCTGAAAAGTACACCCTGTCTACAATGAAGAGTTGGGGGGCTTTTTGATGCTCTGCGGCTGCCTTGCTTCCTCTGGCACTGGAAATCTAAAAAGTGTGGAGGGCAAGATGGATTCAGTCAAGTACCAGGATATCCAATGAGAAAATATCATGCAGTCTGTAGGGAAGCTGACATTTGGGCATCATTGGACCTTCCAAAAGGACAACGATCCTAAGCATACCACAACATCCACCAAGGCTTGGTTTAAGACGAAGTCTGGGAAGATTCTAGAGTGCCCATCACAGTCGCCTCACTTGAACCCTATAAAAAAATCTCTGGTAGGATTTGAAGAACACAGTTGCAGGATGCAAACCCTAGAATATTAGTGAACTGGAGGCCACTGTCCATCAGGACTGAGCTAAGATTCCTTGCGAATGCAGCCAGAAGCTGTTGTCCGCCTCTGCATCACATCTCCAGCAGGTCATAGTGGCAAAAGGGTTTTTATGAAGTATTAAAGATGCTTGTAATGAAGGGGTTGAATAATTTTTAGCCTGCAGTAGTCATTAAAAGTGGCATTTTGTGTTGAATTTGGAGAAGCCACTTGTAACTTTGTGTTGAGCTATTTAAATTCTTTGATTTGTTCATTGCAAACAGCTGAAAGTTTCTAAATTTTACCAGTAAACCTAATTTGCAACAGGGGTTGAATGATTTTGATTGCAACTATAAGTCACTAAATAACAATACATACTGACCAAAAAAGGAAACGCAATTTTCTATTTCTTGATTTTATCGAGAGTAACTGTTATTAATCAACACTTCATTGGTATCAAATGAAAGAGGGAATCTCAGACAATACATATAGCAGAAAATCGGGTTGGAATATCCCCGTTTTGGCTTTTATTGAACAAGGTGAAGTTCGACATTACGAAACACAAATGACACTATCAGTATCTCGTATGTCCCCCATTAGCGTCGTGCACGGCCGTACACCTGCATCTCATAGACATCACCAGACGTCTGACTGTTGCTTGTGGAACGCTGTTGCACTCTTCGGTCAGTGCTTGTCTTAGCTGACGTACTGTAGCTGGCAGTGGTTGACGTCCCCGGATCGCTCTATCCAGAATGTCCCACAAGTGTTCTATAGGCTAAAGATCTGGAGAAAACGCAGGCCAAGGAAGGATTTGCACGTTTACAGCCCGAAGGAACTCCATAGAGGTACGTGCCACGTGCGGACGCGCCTTGTCCTGTTGGAAAGTCAGTCGGTGACGTTGGACAAACGGAAGGACGACTGGACGGAGAATTTCATCGCAGTAACACACGGCGTTGAGGTTTCCTTCAACAAAATGAAGGTTGGTTCGGTGTGTAGCAGACGGTCGGTTATGATACGACGGTCAGACGCTGGAGCAGTAACACGTGGCCTACCGGATCTGGGGCAATCGGCCGCGTGTCCAGTGGCATTAAACCTGGTTCTGAGGCGACTAATTGTCGCAGAATGCACGCCGAATTGACGGGCAACTCTATCTACCCGACTTCCGGCCTGTAGCATCCAAATCGCGTGTTCTCGTTGAACTTCCGTTAGTCGTGGCATTATAACCCGTCTGATTTTTATTCATTTTCGGTCGGACTTTTATAGGCCCCGGTGTCTACGAGGAACTCAAAACAAAAATGGGAGTGTTAGGACAATGGCAGCACTCGAACCCAAGCACTGCCGATTGTTTGGTTCCGGACGAATGGCGGCTCCAGAATATGCGCTGTGACCATGAAAATTTGTATGGTAGAAGTACTCACCTCCAAAAATAACTCAGAGCTAAAGCATCTTTCTCAATGGGTTTGTCGAAATTTGGCACTGGATTACGTAATTGCGTCTCTTTTTTTGGTCAGTATATAAATATCTGTAACATGTTTTGAAAACTTTGAGGGGACCGAGACATCTGAGGGTGAGCACAAGTTCAGTTCGACGCCATCTATGTGAGCAACACATGCGTGCGCACTGCCCCTACAGAAAACCCAGTTGTTGCCCATTTACGCATGGCTGCCCTTCGGTCAGCGACAGTCCCTGTTTTCCATTCTCAGACAGAAACATGGAAATAAAGTGCCAAAAAATGACACTGAGGCAGGTGCCCACAGTCAGAAGTGAAGAGTTCCTACTCCTGTTGATGGGCAAAAAATGGGTTTTCTATAGGGGCCGTGTTCACGCATGTTTTGCTCACGTAGACGGCATCAAACGCTACTTGCGCTCACCCTCAATCGTCTCAGACCCCTCGTCTTATAATCAGTTTGGGTTGCTGTCCGGAATCTGTAACGTACAGGCTCTAACCAGATGTGGCGCTCTTGAGCTGCCATAGTCACTCACGGCTGCCCTAAGCGGGGTCGGTCAGTGACAGTGCCTGTGTTCCATTCTCGGATAGACAGCCGACTGATTGTTGAACGGTGAGAGTGCAAATGATGCACCACCTCTCGGCGGCTGAGATCTGCCTGTAACATGCCAAAGGCTCTTTTTCTCTCTCCTGTGCCACAAGCCGTTCCATTTTCTTGATGCAGTTGCAGTTTTTGTTTTTTTTGTTGGCTTTATGTAGGCTATTGACCACACCCAAAAGAACAAGTCGAGTGTCACTGTACACAGCTCAATGAAGTGCTTGGCGAGTTTACATGGTGCGCGTCAGGATTACAATACCACGCGCTTTTCTTTATTTCCACTCGTGCCTCACTGGAAAAGCAATAAAAATCAATCGATTCTTCAATTTGCCCCAAATACAGTACATAATCACTGTTGCGTTTTTAATGGCGCCAAGTATATTTTCTGCTGAATTACAGGGAAATGTGTATAACATGATATTCAAAATCAAGATATTTTCCATTTGATGCAATGCTGTGGCCAAAAAAAACATGGCACCCTGGGTTTGAATATTTCCCTCAATATAAGTTTGATGTGGCTTCAGTGAAGCGCTGCAACCAGCAGTGAGAAAATATATGTGTGACATTGTTCTACAATGTGAAAAAAAATGCTTTTTCTAACTTTGAGCCTATTTAACCCATTAATGACCACTGTTCCATTTTTGGAATGCGGCACATTATAACCTCTGTAACCCAAGTGAATGCGTTACAGTGACTAAGCTGCTGTAGGTTAATCAAGGTAAGTAACTCACATCCAGGAAAAGTGCTTATGAGAGAAGTCTCCCTTTACAGCAGTGGAGGAGGCCGCCATTTGTATGAATTTCTTGAATCTGTGACAGCACCATGTGACACTATAAAAGGCAACAGTGCCCTTTTTTCACACTCATTTTTATACAACAAGAAGAACAGAAATTGGAGATTATAGCATTATCTAAATGTTTTACCCAATGATTATTTTTTTGTTTTCAACAATGTGTGCACATTTGTAATTGGACATACATATTTGGTGGTCCTCGGTGACAAAATAATTATTTTTCACCAGAATTTAAGCATTACATGTTCATTGTACACCGCATCCGATAATAAAATGCAACTTTTACTCTGAATAGACATTTGAGCAGCACTGGATTAACGGAAAATTTATTTCAAAAACAGTTTCAAGGGTTAATTAAACAATGAAACCGTCCCAATTAAATACAAACACAACAGTCTCTCATAATGCTGAATTATACTCAAAATAGAGGGTCGTGTTTGCCTACAAAAGTTGTGGAAAACCCAAGTGTGTGTACGCACGAAAGTTTACGGGTGTCCAATGACTTGTACGCAGATGTGCTATGTAGCCACATAAGTGATGTAAAATACCTTGGTACTCGCTTAAAAAACATTCTTTTCTGCCTTGAAGCTATACCTGCACCTCTGTTGCCACACGGTCTGTAATCCCATCAATAACGAGGCTCTGAAGTCAAGTCCCAGCCAGCCAGAGCCTCCTTGCATGGAGTCTGCATGTTCTCCCAATGTTTGTGTGGGTCTCCCCCGGGCACTTCAATTTCCCCCACAGAGAAATAAATGCCCTATAGGAACACTCCTCCCAGTGCCCCTGACAGAGGCTCTGGCTTTAGAACTGGAGTTGGTCACTGGGTGCTGCACTGTGGCTGCCTACTGCTCCTAAGTAACTATGATTGGTCAAATGCAGAGGATAAATACCCTACAAGGTTCAATTAAGGATAACTTTATCTTTATCTCTTAAATCCACGGTATGATGATTTATAATCGAGAGAGGGTGATTTTGGTTTTAGGTGTGATGAAGAGAATTTACGTTCTTTTTAATAAATGGTCAAAGGGTCTTTAACCTGTATAAGGGCAATATGAGGGTCAATTTTTTGTCAGGATTGTGGTTTGTGATTTTGCCTTAGGTGGCAAGTCTTACTGTAAGGTGTGAGCAGTCTCTGGCTAATCCATTTAGCACAGGTACAGAGGATGGGATGAAGGCTCCAGCCAGGGCCTCAGGCTCAGTGTCTTCCTGTCCAAAACCTCACCTCAGATTCCTCTCCTGCCACAAAAGGGAAGTTGGTCTCACTCTCTCCATATTTCATCAGAGGGCTAAAGCAACACTTCAAAGTTCAACAGGTTTCATAACATTAAGTAAAACTAGAGCAAGAAAGGTTCAGGGCAGAATTTAACTATTTGGAACTGAACAGGAATGCAAAGTCCCAAAAGTTTGCACACTAATGCAAATGGTTTGCTATTGGGCAAATATGAAAATGTTAAAGAATAGCAATATTTGATCTTTGAGTCTTTGGTCTGTGAACGTCAGGTCGCAGCCTGACAATTTATCTCTATTTTAGCGAAATGGCAGAAAAAAAGAGCCCCACATTAGGGCGCTTGCTGTCAGTACAATGACAGGGTGGTAGTGTTGGTGCCAGACCAAAAGAGGACTGTTACTGATTTATAATAAGACTACATTAAACCCTAGAATATGGCTGGATTGTTTATGGTGTATGTGCAAAACTGTGGCCATTGAGCAAAAACCAATCGGGAAAGTAGACTTGGCTGGCCGACCAATAGTGTAACCTCACTCGCTCACTCACACACATGCATTTATGTAGGGCTGGACAGTGACGATCCAGCCAAAAATAACTTTATAGAACGCAACACACGTGTTATTTGTGTTACAAAACATTATGAATTGTTATTAATGTACTGACTTTAAAAGCAGTCATTTGCTAACAGTTAATCCATGTGATATTACAAATACACAATATTCCAGTATTACAGTCACTCCGGTTAAAGTTTCCTCAACATAGCAATTTCATAGCGAGATTGAGTAAATAATAATTTTCCTGCCACGTGCATACATATGCTGTCAACTGTGTGGCAGTGTCGTGCCAAAACTTTAACAACGTTAGAGGGTGATAAGGACTGTGCTATGATTTGAGTAATGCCAAATACCCATGTTTCAACTGGCCCCTTTGTGCCCTGGCCTCCCGTACTGTAAATAACAAACATTAATGCTGAATAAAGAAATCTGCCCACTTGTACTGTAGTCTGTGCACCCCTGTTAGCGGGGACCACTCCTGTTGTACAGTGCCAAAGCATGAGCACATGTTGGGGGTGAAGTTTGGGAAGGAAGTTGGTAAAGGGCAATGTGATACATTTGGTCTTTGCGGGCCTTTTTGGAGGGTGTGTGAAACACACTACAGGAAACTAGGGGGCACTCGGTAGAGCACATACCTCCACCACGCCATACATCTGTTCTTTTGGTTACAGAATATGTTCCGGATCACATCCAACATTAAATCAACTCATCCTTGGACTACCACCTATGATCCTATCAAATTTCGTGCCATACCATTCATAACTTTTTGAGTTATCCTGTTGACAGACAGACAAACAAACAAACAGAGGTGAAAACATAACCTCCTTGGTGGATGTAATAAGATACAGGAGAAGGCTCAAAGTGTGTATTGACAAAATCCTGCAATGTTTGGACCAATGCTGAAGAAATTTTTAAAAAAGGAATGTCCAAGAACCTCTATGGGAGAGTGGCAGAATTGGGCAACTTGGCCCAGCACACTCCCCATTTTATTCCCACCAAAGTATGCTTCATGCTCAGTTTACAGAGGAGCTAGAAAGTATCAAACCTCATGTCGAGGCTGATTTTGAAAACAGAGTCTTGGTAGGAACTGCATGCCCCCAAGCAAGCTATTCCACTCCCATTTGAATGGCTGTCTTTAAAATAAATGAGCAGCTCACATTGTGGGTATAATCGCTTTGGTCTTACTGTCTGCTGTTCTTACAGACTGGCCAGGGCTCTGCAATGTTAGCTCTGCTCATCACTAGCAGATAAATGTAGGAATCATTACCTCCATTTTACTTCCCTTTGTCGCCAGAACTGGACAGTTAAGTACCTGCAGCTGAACAGCCAAGATGAGTGTAAGTAGAAACCTACTAATTTTCAAACTGACTGTTAATAGTTTTTTTTTTTTTTTTTTTCAGTTCCTACCAAATCTGCATAGGGCATCAATATAATAGCATTGCTTGCATGATTGCTTCATACACATCACTGGACAGGGGCACTTTTTTGTTACTTTGGTTCTGTTGGCCAAGTCAGTCACCAGATCTGAATCCAACAGAATGTGCATTTTACATGCTGAAGAGGAGACTGAAGGCAAAAAGTCCCTGAAACAGCAGGAACTGAAGATACTGCAGTACAGGCCTGGCAGAGAATCACCAAGGGAGATACTTAGTGTCTGGTGTTTCTACATATCACAGACTTCAAGCAGCCATTACAGGCAAAGAACTAGCTACCAAATGTTAAAAATAATTAGTTTATTTCACATTATGTCGAACTGACCAGTATTTTTGATGCGCCCATAAAATGAGGGGGACTGATCGATTTAAATCAGCTGGGTTAGCGAGCTGAATTTAAATTTGTAATTTTTTTTTAGTATTTAAAAACCGAGCGTTGTGTAATCCTCGTCTTTAGATGGAAAGGGTGAAGATCCAAACACAAATATTTTGCAACTTTACAGACTGTCAATCAAATGTTGCTGCACAATGAAATTAAACAAAGACGAAAGCATTTGCTTTTTTTTCAGCAGCAACAATTTTATCATTATTTCCTGGTTTTTAACTGAGGATCAGACTAGATGTAATTGGATATGGAAACAATATCACCATCTGGCTGCCTGCATCATAGCCACATCAGTTTTAAGCCCGGGACTCGACATCACCGCTTGACCAATGTTTTCTGGGATGCAGCGATCACATTCTCAGCCTCATTCACGCCCAGTAACTGTTCGTTTGTACGCGTAAATGGAAAAAAAAAAAAAAAAACTGCTGAAAAGCTGTTTTTGTGGTATTGTTTTTTCATTCTAGTCCGTCATCTTTCATCTAGATTGCAAATGAATAGCAAATTATTTGGCAGCAATATAATAATATTATAATGATTCAAATTGTAATTTAAAATCACCACTGGATTCAGTGTTAAAACAGGCAATGCTTCATTTATGTAATCTTGAGAGCCACTCCATGAGAAAATGGCACATTTTGAAGAAGTTGAGGAGTTAACCTTCCTGGAATTGAATGAAACTTGGCACATAGGTCCATATGGGTGTCTCACAGAAAAAAATCTGAATTTTTAGGTCCATATCTTACTTTGCCTGCCAGTGGCGCCACGTGGAAGCCACTGAAGTGGCTCATTTTAGCTGTTGACACCACATTTTATATCAACTACCATGACTTAAGGGTACACAGTACCAAATATGTTATATTGTCATAATGACCTGTGACACTTCCAGTCAGGTTAGACATCAGCACCACATTAGCTCTAAGCTGGGTAACTATGTTATCAAGCTGGAATTATTTGAAAAATAACAATGAAAATTGAAAATGGAAATGGGAATAAAATAATATCCCAGATTTATACCAATCTAGAATGCTTCATTATGCATTTACTCACAACAAGACTATAATTTTCAGTTAATAGTACCTTGGTATCTTGCTGGGTTAGTCCAATGGACGGCCGGAAAGATGGTCAAAATAGATTTTTGGTGCATATCTGCAGTGTATTTTCTCTGTAACCCAGGTATGTACTGTGGTGGTAAATGCTGTTTCTTGTGGTTTTGGAACTCTATTTTAAGGAATACCAAGCATGTCTTTGGTAGTATCTACACTTTCAAGCTAGGAGCCAAAATTTGAGGAAAACTCAAAACAAATTATTTCATAGCAGATTGTGCCTATGATTAGGTGGCATTATTTTGTTTACCCAGCAAGATAGAGATCGAAAATTCGGTAACACTTTACAAGAAGGGTACAACAATTAACATTAGTTAATGCAGTAATAAGCATTTACTAACAGGTAATTAACATTTAACTAATGCACCCGGTAATCATTTGCAAATGATGTTCATGTGAACTAATTTATTAATTTATAAATTATGGTGTAATAGTTTGAAGTGCTACATAGGGGATACTTAAGGGATGTTTTCAACTTCACAATAAGGGATACACAGAAAATTAATAAATGTTCAATTATGGCTATGTAATGCTTATTCAGCTATCTAACACATCAGTTACCTGCTAATTAACTGATAGTTAATGAACTAATGTTAATTAAGGTTAATTGTTGTACCCTTATTGTAAAGCGTTACGGAAAATTCTCTGGATTCATAGTCCCTTTGGGGTATATTACAACATTTGTAAAATCTCAACGGTAGTATTTTCAGTGTAAATGATATTCAACATCAAAAGTTGGAAAATTTCGCCCCCAGGGGGCACTGTAGGTCAGATACAAATACTGGGTATCCCCAGCAATGTACCTTGTTTTT
The DNA here is from genome assembly GCA_029692085.1 of Gymnothorax javanicus. Taxonomy (NCBI): domain Eukaryota; kingdom Metazoa; phylum Chordata; class Actinopteri; order Anguilliformes; family Muraenidae; genus Gymnothorax; species Gymnothorax javanicus. Next base: position 47,705,793 of record CM056200.1, read on the forward strand.
GAATTGCGATACACACAGCTAGTTTTCTCTGAAAATGAAGAGTTTAGCTTGGTACTATGCCGGGTGGATAGCTATCTGACCAAAGGTGGTGCTCAAAAGAGCTAATCTTCTACTGACGCAAGAGTCCCTATTCTCAGACATATACCAAAGTTCTGTCTTTTGACATATATAAAGTACATGCACAGTTATACATAAAATTTGTAATCTCTTTGCTGTAAAGCTGGGTTGGTTGTAAATTTGAAAAGAATGCTGGTGGTGATTGTAGCATTGTGTCAACATGGAAGAATCTTACCAGTAGTCCGTACAGTGTACAGTTTTGTCGTGTTGGTGCGTTTTCAGAAAATAACAAATGCTCAGGATTTTTCCTTTGCTGTTAGAATTAGGGAGCAGGCTTCAGTGTTAATTCTAGGATTGGTGCTTGGGTAAGAAAAAGGGCACAGCAGCCGCGTCAAGTGAGTGGTTGTCCTGAAAAAGACCACAGAGTTCGTAGTAAGCAAGCAGCAGCCTGCCAAGATGAGGGCAGTTCATTTGTAATGGTAACTTGCATGCCCTCATTTCTAACACCAGCCCATGATGTCTAGCCTACGGGATGCCCACTGGGTGGGAAGGCGGGGTTTCTTTTTCAGACTTCCTATTTTGGTGTGTACCAAGCTGTGGGTGTTGAGGCAACTACTGTGCCATATAGGCTGTAGTCCGCTATTTAATTCAGAGATATACAAGCTCACTATCAACAGGCTGTAAACGGCCCTGTAGAGACCCAGGATCTAGTGTAGTCGAGCCCTTGGCAAGCCCTACTGGCTCCAAGGGTAGCATCGACTCGGATTGAACGAAGAAAGCCATGGATGACTGCTCAGGGCCAAGGCCAAGGAGCACCTCTGGCGCACACCATCAGGTGCAGCCTACCCACAGTCCAATCCCAAAAACAGACTGCAGGATAGAGCTAGTCACATGCTGAGTTGATGTCATTTCACTTTGGATAAAATAAAAAGTATAAAACAGTTTTAAATTTTGTATTTAACATTCTGGGCTCTAATTTCTTGGCACAGCGCAGGGTGGCGTAGCGTGGCACAGCCCACGCAGTGGTAATTTCGTCCGGTGCAGCCCCCGCAGTGGTATTTTTGTGCGGTGCAACACCGTGAGCAGCCACTTTGGCAATTTGGTAGATGGACGTGCGCCGAGATGGGTGTGGCGGCGTAGTAGGGGGAGGTGTCACATATTCATCATGGCGCAATGACAATTTCGTGGTAAAAGGCTCCGCCGAAAGTGCGCAGAGAGCTCGCCAGCTCCAACCTGGTTTACTTTCTGTGCAGTGGTAATTTGGCTGACCAGGGCACAGTGCGCACACGTCACCAAAACCTCACAGGCAGGTTTCCAGAATGTCAGCCACATTTCAATGCAATAAATAATTACAGCAACCACTATTTAATGTAACTATCTAAATCAGCAAATAAATTATAGTATCTATATCGATTGTCCTGATGTCAGATCAGAGAGAGAGAGAGAGAGAGAGAGAGATAGATATGTGCGCATGTGGGCGCGTGAGTAGGCTATGTGGGTATGTGTCCTTCAGCTGCTTTCACACCGGACGCGAAACGAATTTTTCGCACGACTGATTACATTCAAAGTCAACGCAAAGACGCAAATACACGCGAATCACGCATCTTTGCATTGACTTTGAATGTAATCTGTCGTGCAAAAAATTTGTTTCGTGTCCAGTGTGCAAGCTGCTTAATACTATTATTGTCACTTAGGTTTTATCGTTTTTAGTGGGGGAAAGGAATACAGCCTGATTGCTATGATCTCGTTCTGAGTTAAGATCACATATTGAAAATAAATGTGTAACGTATCTTGCATTGTTGTCCATGCATGTTAATCCCAAAATTTTAAGCAGCAACAGGGTGTAATAATAGGAACACGCTATCCATCGTTTCTCTTCCCAATGATGCAGGCAGAAGAAATAAATGAGCAAACGTCGTATTTCACTCCAACTTCATAAGTTTGAATGATCTGACGTAGTTTTGTTTTGAAATTCAATTCTTGTTCGCTAATGGTAATAATTCGCGAATGCCCTAGCTAGCCAGCTAACTCATATTCGTAATGCTTAATATAGACGTAAGCGGTGCAGAAAACATGCCTGAAGCAGCAAAGTAAAATGCAACATTAACGCATCATGCAGATATAGGACAGAGGCTTCTTTATTCCAACATTTTAAAGGTTAGGAGAGGAGCTCATTTGATTGGTGAAGATTTGACTCGGTTGTGTTAAACCCACTCACGCCTCCTCTCCTCCCTCTTTGCCACTTGTACCAGCAGGAGGGACAGAGGCAGGACAGAGGAGTACTTGCGCTGGGCTGCGCCTGGCACGAGATTGCAAAATATGCCTGGATACACCCTGTTGGCGCGGCGATCCCCCCATTCGCCGCGCCTGCTCCTGGTCTATGAATTTAGAGCCCTCTGTCTTCATGTACACAGTTGTGTCACAAAGATTCTTTTTCAGAATTCAAATTATGGACTGTTATTTGTACAAGTGTTCGTATACTGTTGATGCATGTCTGCATACGTACTTATGGTGGTACCCCTTTTACATTAGTTCTTTTATGGCATTTAAAAATTTTGGACTGGTCATGTTTTATAACATGCAGTACATTTCTGACTGCGCTGTACCCGTACTTGGTAATAGTACATTTATTGTACGTTTGTAATGCTCAAAATCACCACCAGTTTACGACCAACAGAGCTTTATACCAAAGGGATTACAAATTATATGTATAACTGTGCATGTACTTCATATATTTCAAAAGACAGAACTTTGGAATATGTCTGGGAATAAGGAATATTAGGTCGGTAGAACATTAGCACTTTGAAGCGTCACCTTTCGTCAGAAATTTACCCAGCATAGCACCAAACAAAACTCTTCATTTTCTGAGAAAACTACCTGTGTGTATCAATTTAAAAAAATTTTTGTCTTTGGTACATTGCTGGGGATAGCCAGTGCTTGTATCCAGCCTACAGTGCCCCCTGGGGGCGAAATTTTCCAACTTTTGATGTTGAATATCATCTACACTGAAAATACTACCATTGAGATTTTACTCATGCTGTAATGTACCCCAAAGGGGCTATGTATCCAGAGAATTTCAGATCTCTATCTTGCTGGGTAAACAAAATAATGACGCATTAACATAGGCACAATATACTATGAAATGATCCGTTTTGAGTTTTCCTCCAACTTTGGCTCTTTCTAGCTTGAAAGTATAGATACTACCAAAAAAATGTGCGGTATTCCTGAAAATAGAGTTCCAAAAGCACAACAAACGGCATTTACCACCACAGTACAAATCTGGGTTACTGAGAAAATATACTGCAAACATGCACCAAAAATCAATTTCGACCATCTTTCCGGCTGTCCATTGGACTAACCCAGCAAGACAGGCCCAGCGCTAGAACAGGGAATTGGGGGGGGCACAGACATGTCCCTTTATGACAATTAGGATAGTCCTGGCTAGTTCTCGATCATTTTCCTTTATTGACGTGTTTTCCAATTATTGTAATTGGCAACTGAAGACACGGTTTCTCTCCATATGCGATCTGACAGCGATAAAATCATGGGGTAAATTCAGTATAACTGAGAACTGGGGTGGACAAAACACCCCTTTTAAACAATTATTAGTCCTGACCTGTTCTCAGTCATTTTCATGATTAAAAAGTTGACTCCGAGAGCACTCCACAGTTAACAGGTGTTGCTTGTTCTCCCCGATTAGGTAAGACGACAGTCATTCATCTGGACGCATATTTGCTTAATTTAAATCAACGTTATTCAAAATTACTCTCGGTATTGTGTGAAAAAAAGTGGCACTCGGCAGTGAAATAGGCCATAAAAAGCATGCGGCTCAAGCTATTTGCACAGGTATGCAATTTTGAATAACGTTGATTTAAATTCAGCAAATACGCATCCAGATGAATGACTGTTATCGTTAGGGCTCAAGTATATAGGAAAACAACACATAAATTATCATAAGTATGGTTTCTGTCCTGATTAGAAATGGCAACATGGTCATGGGGTTATGCCATCGCTTCACATTATAGAGACAGAAACCATGGCTCTGCTTTTGAACTAGATTTCCTTCATTGGAATAGAGAGGGTTCTTCCCTAATCCAAGGAGGAAATCTAGTTCAAAAGCCATGGTTTCTGAAGCATACTTGATTTATACTTTGAACTTATGGAACCCCATGACCTTAATGAGTCATCAGGTCTTAGCTCAAACTTATGGTAATTTATGTGTTGTTTTCCTATATGCTTGAGCCCTAACATTTGTCTCTTTTGCATACAGGTAGTAGGTGTAGGGAAAAGACAGGAAATTCCCTCACCCAAGTCCGCGCCTGCCCCCTCCCTCTTTACACAGGAACAGAGTTGAGTATTTTTAAGATAATGCACTATATGTTTGATGTGATCTAGATTTATGCACTATATGTTTGATGTGATCTAGATTTATGTTTGCCAATTGTAATGTATTTGGAACGTAATGTAATGTACTTGTATCTGCATATTGAAATGTATTTGGAGGGTAATATAATGTATTTATGTCTGGAGTTTATGGCCCATTATATTCACATTCTTTTCGCTTCCAGATGGGCCACCTAGGTTGAGTTCGATTATGTGCGCCGCACACGCAGCACACAGGATTTTCCCATATCGAATGGGTTCTCGTGCGCTACATCACATGGTCACGTGTCAGTTTTAGCCACGGCACGTAATCCCCAATGAGCTAGGGACAAGACGGCGAAACAAAATGGCGGGCAAAGAAAACAACAATATTAGGTGTGTAAAAAAACTAGTAGTTCGAGTGAAAAAGGTTAATTAGATGTTTGAACACGATGTAGGCGGTATCTTATTAGTTTCATAGAAATATGCTTCTATTCTGAACCAATACACCATGCATATATACACGCAAACATACGGCCAAAATGTTAAATACCTCAATTATCGCCCATGACCCATGTGACTGGGTATGGGATAAGGCTTCCACGAGTAGACGGGTACCCATACGGCCTCACCGGTACCCGGGTCGTTTTCTTGAAATCTGGTTAACTAGATCCATGAATAGATCTAAGTATGAATAGGTTGAAATAATCATAGTTGATGCCGAGTGTTGGCTGTAGTGTAAGTGTTCTTGTCATTTTCTTTGTATTGTAGTAACTGGGAAACCGTCCAGCTGAAATACACCGATGGTGTGCAGATTAATGTTAAGCTGGATCTTGCTACATTAAATCGTCTGGGGGGTGATAGCAAAGGTAAGTTGCTACTTTGCTGACAAAATTTTATATAAATCAGAAATATACATATACTAGTGGGCACAATCCGTATTGAACATATAGTCATCTCAATTAAAATAGTCACAAATAATTATCAACTTATCACAAATAATTAATACTAATACAATTCCAGAAATATAAAATACATGTAGGCCTACATAGCAGCCTACTGAATCTGCTAGCAAACAGTTACATTTTTTTCCCCCTCTAATTTTTAGACAAAGATGCAATCATGGAACAAATTCGTTCAAACTACTTTGCCAGTAAAGGACCCCAGACAGACGAATCATCTACTGAATGTGCCGGGCCTTCTTTGTCAGTATCTCGGCCATCCAACGAAGTGTCCGAGTTCGTTCTGAGCAGCAGCAGCATAGCAGGTTTGATACGAAATGTTTTTAGCTTACTGGACCTTTGGTCCGATAAGCTATTCTCATGACTTTTCGTCCGTCGTCCATCTGTCCGTCCGTAGTGATGTCTCATTTTGAGCTTAACGCCCCTATAGGCTGATAAGCTATTGTCGTGGTTTTTCGTCCGTCGTCCATCCAGAACATCTTCTATCTCTTTTTTGGCCTGATAGATTTTCCTATAATTTTAACAGAACATACTTCAAAAGTATTTCAATGAGTTATACATGTTATATCACCAAAACTGTTAGAGACACAGCTTAGGTTTATATTGGACAAATATAGTATGTAATAATATGTAATGTAATAACAAATATAGAAAGTTCATGTATGAACTTTCATTTGGTGACCATCAACTTGACCTTCAGTGATCTTCAAAGGTCAAACTTGACGTAGTGAAATTTTAATGTGTTATATCGCAAAAACTGTTAAACGTATTTTTCCGGTAAGCTACAGTACCCTTGGTACTATTTTTAAGATATCACATACAAGTGGTGAAATAATTATTTGAACTTCATGTATATCACGACATAAAAGACAAAAATAATGAAAATTATATATTTTGTATTTCAGATTACAAGCTCTGGACTGACAAAGAATAAGGCACTGGTAGATTTGAGATTCCAGATGGAACCGGATTTTCTTAAAGCCAAGACACATGCCACTCTGTGGCATAAAATTGCCAGCATCTTAGGAGAGAAGGGCATTCATGTCACCGACGCACACTGTAAATCGAAGTGGAAGTCTCTGAAACAAACATATCGTAAAACAGTTGATCACAACAGCATGACAGGTGTTGAGCCTAGATCCTGCAAGTTCATGGAACAGTTCGATGAACTCTTTGGTCACAAGTCCGGAACAAGACCTACGGCTATCATGTCCTCGCTGCCTGCTGTTCCGGGACCTGACGCTGACGACAACACATCCCCTGCATCAGGTGATGAGGTACCAGCGAAAGTCAGATCTGTCGAGGGGTCCAAGCAAAAGCAGAAGTCAAAGAAATCTACCTCACGAACACCCAGGTCACCCAACAGATCACCTGCCATGAGATGGCTTCAGTCGTGTCAACAGGGCATCGAAGAGTGGAGAAAGACACAAGCAGAGAGGCGTCAGAGGCAACACGATGAAAAAATGGAAATGCTTGGTCTGTTTCTTGATGTCATGAAATCGCTAAGAAACTAGTTTTCCTCAATATTATATACTAGTCTGTGCCTAATTTTTGGAAATTATATACATGTACCATCCAAGATGTTTTTGTCATTCTGTTTTTGTTTTGTATGTTTTCATTTGTTTCATTAATGCTGGTACAAGAAAGATTATTAGTTTATCATGTTTCTTGTGATACTGTATTCAGTTTGTTGTTTGTTATGAAACCAAAGCTATTACTGGCAGTTGCTACTTCTTTACACTTTAGTATGAACAGTAACCATGAGATGTATGTATATGAAACAATTATAGCACGTTTCACGTGGCATTTCACTTTTCTGTTCAAAATGTTCAAAGCGTATCAAGAGTAAACAAGCATTAATTACATCTTCTTTATTCCTTCTTCTCACAAGTTATTGCTCGGGGTTACAATAAACACAACATAAATTGCAGCATTTAAAATACACTTTCTAATGGCAGTCATGCTACACCATTGTAAGCAACCAGAACTAGTATATACAAGTACTGTGTGTTGAATATTGAGCAATAGTAATAATAATAATATGTGTAATAACAAGACAGTATTAAAGAATGCAGGCAGTCCTCAAGTTTACTACATGATCCACATCAAACTATGTGCATGATATATATAAAGCACATTCACCGGCACTGCCAAATTTCTTGCACAAGCTCATTTCTTCTTCCAACACCAGCAGCATTATTGAGATAAACTGGTTGATAACGGTTTGGATCATTTGGGTCGTTTTGCCCTGGATCTTGGCCATGATCGGGTCGATCATACTTCGCAAGAAGAACATAAATATCCTCATCTGATAAAATACACAAATTATGCAAAACACATCCTGTCATTATGAAGAGACAAGCATCTTCCATTGAGAGGCAGTACAAGTTTTTCAGTCTCCTGAACCTACACTTACGTAGACCAATAGCGCGTTCCACAATCTGTCTACAAGACGACACTGTCTTGTTGTAGCAGCGTTGTCGTGCAGTCAAAAACCCATTATCTTTGAATGGGGTTACCAAGTGTTGACTTTGCGGGTATGCTGAGTCCCCTACAAAAAATCAGATTTGTTAGTTATTACATTGCGGAAATACAGGACGGCAACAAATTGATAAGAGATTGGTTTCAGTCCGTAAAGTGATTCGCTCTAGTGGCCATAAACATCAAAAACAAAATGAAAAATATGCAGACTAATAAATAAGTTACCATCTGTGATACATACCAATTATGAAATCATTTGGCCTCGTGAGATCACCCGTGCGCAGTTTCCGAAACACCGGGGAGGTCCTCCAAACACGCGCATCGTGAGTTGACCCTGGCCAGCCTACATATGAATCTGTAATGAGCATTCGATCATCCACGATAACCTGAAAGAAAGATGAATGCAAAGTCACTTGTTTATCACTACGATAAACGCAACCAGTATTACAGGGATGTTAAAAGACATCAGTATGTAATATCCATTTGTGACAAATCACATGTCTAAAGATAATCAGTAATTTTGTATTATAATTGGTAAAGCAAATGTATAATGTATTCAAATCCTGCCAAAAGCAATGCGATTGATCTATACCTGCAACTGCTGAGACGGGAATCCTTTTCTGTTCACAAAATCGCAATCTCCTTCTGAGGTCACTGCAAGTGGAATATGTGTCCCATCAACAAAACCGATACAGCCTTCAACTCCCAACTTCTGTGCCATTCCATCACTAATGTCAGCCTTCATTGAATGTGTAGGCCACGCAATGATTTGTTCTGCGAGTGAACAGATGGCTGTTGCGACTCACCTCAAAATACTGTGCACTGTAGATTTAGAAATCCCAAAGAGTACACTCACTTGTCGGATAGAATCAGGATTTGACATGTACCATAAAAAAAAAATAAGTGTTTGTTTTTCTGCAGTAATGCTCTCTTTCCCCCGGTTCGGTTCCAGTGTAAGCATCTGGCCTATCTTTTCTAACAGCAAGTTGAATGTTGCCTTTTCTATTCTAAAATGGTATCGAAAGTCAAAATCTGTAAAATCTTGAACAGTTTTCTCAGCGTAACTTGATACTCTTGGCACCGAATCGCGTTTGATAACACCCAGATGTACCAGGTATGGAATGACATCATCCTCCATATCTTCATCAGTTTCAGATAATGATTCATCAACAAAAGCATCCAATGTAAGTGGTATCAGCAAGTCCGCCATTGTGACAATGTTTGTTTACAAATTCAACTTCCGGTGAAGCTTCTTCGCTGCACTCGTTTGATCATACGAGGCAAACATCACTGATTGCGCGTGCATGGAAATTAACTTCGGCGAACGTGGAATTCTAAATCGAACTTTCCCCTAGTGAGGGGAGGCAGGACTACCCCCCCCTCCACTCTTTCCTTTCTCACTACCCTCCCTCCCCTTATGTAGGGATCAGAAATAGGCAGGATTTTGAAGTGATCTTTGTTTACCAATGTTTTATATATTGTTAAACTTGATATCTTGTATTGATTGAGCCTTTTGACATTTTCAAATCATGAGTTTTAACTGCTAATTTGTAATTGATGCTAATTGGTTCCTACCAGCCCCTTGTCAGCTGCTGCTGATTCCATTGATTGCAGAAGCAATTTTAAAAACCAGCTGATATGGACTGACTGTTATGAGCCTGATGAAGCCTGTGTGGCGAAACGCGTTGCCAACCTTTTAATTTTAATTAATAAAGTTACATTAAAGTTACCACATTGTGTGCAGTGGAACCTTTTTTATCTACATATTAAACTATTTTAGATTAATAATTTAAAGAATTTTTAATAATTCGGCAATGCATCATCCAAAGTAGATAACTTGGCCAAACTCTGACCTCATTTTACTTCACCAGTTTCATACAACCCCATTTCCAAAAAGGTTGGGATGAGGTGTCAAATGTGAATAAAAAAAGAATGCAACAATTTGCAAATTACTTAAACCTTAAATTTTATTTAAGGTTAGGTGTAACCCTAAAATTCAGCAAAATTTGAAAAAATATCATTTTTCATTTTTTTCCCCAATATCAATTCTCAGAATACATTCCTGGTGGCTTTTGAAGGCATTATAACTGAACATTGACAATATCTGGTGGGTACATTGATGATACTAGGTCAAAAAAACATTCATCTAACTTTGAGACGGATTTTCTCTGTAAGGGAATTTATGCCACATAAATCCAGATTTCTCGAGAACAAGTGAAGATATCTGCATGAAATTTTATGAGCGAGTAGATCTCACTCTGATCTATGTTTTGAGCCAAAGAAAACAGTAATATCCATGTTGGAGTGTCTTACACACCTCAGCATACGCCCTCAGGCTGACCGCATCTTGAGCCCCCCTTCTAATGCCCCTAAAATTTTTATCTGTCGTCAAATCATCCAAACCTTTGGCTCAAAACCTTCAATATGATGCCCATAAAGTGTGTACAAAAATTCAAATCAATACATGGGATGATTTTTGAGAAAAATTGAATTATTTCTTTCTACATACCGGGTGTCGGCCATCTCCGATCATGTGACCTAATTAGCATAATTACGTAAATTCTATAAAAATGCTTTCTTAAAGGATAAGTTCACTATTTTGCACTTTGATCCCCCTTTCTGGGTTGTCTAGGATGAAATAGAGTGTTTGACATCCAAATTTTGATGATTGGTCCTGTCTGGAGTATTCGGCTCATTTAGAATCGCCCCTGCCATGCTTCAGAATGGCTGGCTACGGGCATTCACAAACCTGTCCTTAAAACAACCCTAAACATTTGTTTAAAAAAATGTGCAACTCACCGAGTGGTTAGTGGTGTTCGTTGATGTTTTAAAAAAATATATTGGTGCAAAATATGGTTTCCATCCGTGTTATTTGCTATTGGGGAACAATTTTTTCAGATAACGCACACCCACGTATTATCAACCGCGAGTAGTATCAACGATCAATGAGTCTTTCAACAGAAGTCAATGGGGTTAACGAGATGCCAAATTAAACAAAACAGAAACTGTATTTCACGACGACACTTGTACTGGAACATCAACGAACACCACTAACCACTCGGTGAGTTGCACAGTTTTGAAAACGAACGTTAAGGGTTGTTTTAAGGACAGGTTTGTGAATGCCCGTAGCCAGCCATTCTGAAGCATGGCAGGGGCGATTCTAGATGAGCCGAATACTCGAGACAGGACCAATCATCAAAATTTCGGTGTCCAACACTCTATTTCAAACTAGACAACCTAGAAAGGGGGATCAAAGTGCAAAATAGTGAACTTATCCTTTAAATCATAGACATCAACATTGAAACCTTAAATCCAGTCTTTATTCAAAATTAAGGAAATTTTCATTTTGGGTGACACCTACCCTTAAAATAGTACAAAGACAATATTAGATGTTTAAAATGAGGAATTTTGTTTATTGAAAAACATCTGCTTATTTTGAATTTGATGTTAGAAACACGTTTCAAAAAAGGTTGGGACAGGGGGTTGTTCATCACTGTTGCATCACTTCTTCTTTAATCAGCACTCACTAAGTATTTAGGAACTGAGGAGACCAAAAAGGTGAAATTTGAAAGCAATTATTTTCCCATTCTTGATGCAGGATTGAAGCTGTCAACATTTTGTGGCCTCCTATTTCATTTCTCACTTCATAATGCACCACATATTCTGTGTGTGACAGCTCTGGACTGCAGGCAGGCCAGTTCAGCACCCAGACTCTAACTACCGAGCCATGTCATTGTAATGCGTGCAGAATATGGTCTTTGGCATTGTCTTGCAGAAATAAGCAAGGCACTCCTTGAAAAAGACATATGGATGGCAGTATATGTCGCTCCAAAACTCATTGTTCAGCATTAATAGTTTCCTCACAAATGTGCAAGTTACCCTTGCCATGTGCATTAATGTACCCCCATACTATCATGGACGTTGGCTTTTGAACTGTGTGCCAGTAATGAGCCGAATGGTCCCTCTGCTCTTTAGCCTGGAGAGTGGATCGTCCACATATTGTAAAAATGAATTCCACAATCTGATTGGTCAGACCTCAGGAGAGTTTTCTTCACCTCTGTCCATCTTAAATGAGCTTGGGCCCAGAGAAGGCAGCATCGTTTCTGATTTTGTTTAGATATGGTTTATTGTTTACATGGCAAAGTTGAAACATTTGTGGATGCAGTGACCAACTCTGTTCACCCACAATAGTTTGCAGATGTGTTTGAGCCCATGCAGTGATTTCCACTGCAGAAACTGGACTTTTTTTTTCCCCCAATGCAGTGCCGCCAGAGGGCCTGAAGCTCGTAGCCATTCAATGTGTGTTTTCGGCCATGTCCCTAGCTTAGAGATTTTCTGGGATTCTCTGAGTCTTTAAATTATATTATGTATCATAGACAAAAAAAAAATCCCCAAATTCTGTGAAATTTTAAATTAAGAAAAGTAACCCTTAAATTTTTGAACTATATGCCCATGCAGTCTTCCACACAGTGAAGGCCTCGCTATCTTCACTTCTGAAAGACTTGATACTAAATCATGTTACTGACCTGTTGGCAGTTAACTTTATTAGCTGTGAGGTGTTCCACTGGGTGTATTTCTTTCACACAATACAACTTTTCTAGTCTTTTGTTGCCACCGTCCCAAATTTTTTTAAATGTGTTGCCCACATGAAATTCAATATGTTCAGATATTTTTTGAAAAATAACATTTCTCAGTTTAAACATCTAATATGGTGTCTTTGTACTATTTTCAAGAAATGTTAAAGTTTGTGATTTGCAAAACACTGCATTCTGTTTTTATCTGCATTTCTGACATACCTGCAATGGTTTACTAGGGCAGATCCACGATGTGGTAAGGTGATGCACGTTAGGGAATGTAATACCTTATGAGAACCTACTGCAGAAATTTTGTCAAAGATTCCCCTCATGCTAAATAATTCAAAGCAATAGACACATTTTCTAGTATGTTGGGGAAAAATGTCCTCCATATTGGACATGAAGGTTGCTGTACGTATATTCACGTGCCCACAGATCCACTGCCATGTAAATTTGCGGATCTTTATTGTCACTTGTGGAGCACCACGGATTGGACTATCACACAATAAATTCACGCAAGTCAAACTCTTCTCGCGGAACTTTACTTTTACAACATGTTGACTGGCCAAGGCTTAGCGAGGTGCGAGGGCAACAAAGGCTACGCCGTCTAGGCTGATCTCCCAGAGGGGTTGCAGTGGCACCAGTCAACGAAAAATTGTTATGATGGAAACGAGATGAATTGGTCCCTACTGCATTTTCAATCAATCAATCAAATCCTTTATTTAACCAGATAAAACCAGTTGAGACCAAATTCTCTTTTTCAATGGTGATCTGGCGGTATGCAGCAAGTCACAAACAAGTATAACATAAACACAACACAGTTCAAGACAATATTGACAAAACAGTACAGTATAACACAAGAACAAGGGACAGAATAGAGACTACCATCTGACAGGACAAAACTAAATATCAAAAAAAAAAAAATCATAAGTTCTAAAAATGGCTCAATATACAAACAGTGGAAGAAATATATCGAAACAGTACGACAAGAGCAGCTAATGGGAAAGGCTTCAGAAATCTTTTGTCTTGTAAGATGGGAAAATAGGGGTTGGAGCACCGCTGGCGCTGATGAGTGCATCTGTGACACTGCAGCGAGACTGGCGGGCCTTCTGAGCATCAAAAGACTTCAACGCCATGCAATATAACAAATTGTCGAGTTCCTGATGACAAGCAGCTTGTTGTTTGCTGGGGTTTGCGTGAAGGGAAGTGGGGGTGGTTTATGCCCGTAAGAGACTGGAGACCAGAACTGGGGGATGCAAAGTGTGAGCAAACTGTATCTGTGAATGGCTGGACAGGAGGCAATAAACCCAGCCTCTGAGCTGGGAGTGGGGGTTTGCATGGTTTCTGCGCCTTTGATGTCACTCTGCATGGGAGGCCTTTGGCTTACCCAGTGCTCCATATTGCCCTCAATCATCTGTGTAAGACTGGACCCTAACTTATCTGTTTTAAATAATCTAAACCTCTGGGAACGTCACAATATGCTCATATGTTTAATATACTGATAAGAAATCACTTCTGTACTTATAACACAATTTTCCTGTATAATAATTCAGCTCAAGTCTTTTTCATGACAACCACATCATATTCATACATTTTCCTGGCTTGTTTGATATGTATGTTTTTGTTACAATTCGAGGAGTTGAATGGCATATGTTTCATATCAAATGAAATTATAATTCATTCACTTTTAGAAACTCCCTAAATTTGGGTAAGGTAAAATCTCCTCTCGGGTAATAAAGTGTAGTTCCTTTTGTCTGAATGACCCCTCCTTTACAGCCAAATGGCCTGACTCTGTCTCAGTCCTGAGACCTGTAACCCGATATCTCACCTGGTTAACTTATGGGGCTCTCTGGTTGGAGGAGGGGGGTTGCTGGTTTGGTTTATAGGAAAGAGAAATGAGCTGTTCGGGAAAGATCGTATCTGATCTCTCCCCGCGCACGTAAGTGCGTGAGTAGACTCTATAGCTATGGCGGATCGTCTGTTTGATTTCGCACTCACCCAACTCTGTGTGTGTAGCTGTCGCCAGGTATGACTTTTATATTGGTCTAAATTCGTGGTAACTGATATTTGGTCTGTTGATTTAAGCTCTTGCCTACCTGGTGAATAAATTATTGTTATTCCTTTAAACTTGCGTGGTCTCCGTGACTCTTAATCCTTTTATTCTTTCTAGCTGCGTTGCGACGGATACCTAGGGGTATAATCCCGACCGAGGTACGACTGGCCAGCGGCCCGGTCTGGAAATTGGTTTTATTAAGCTGGAGAGACAATCATGATCTACTGACATAAAGGGTTTATGTAATGCCGGTTCTGGGATTTTAGCCTTAAGGAAACCCATGGACGAAAAGTCGGTTATCTGTTAAAATTCCCTGAAGGGCCCCATTGGCGTGCATAGATCTGGGTTCGCTGTATTCACGCCAAAAGATGCTGTTGCAGTGATGGCTGACTTCCAACCTCTAACCAACGAACCTAGGATCCGGTAACAGTACTAAAAACCCGGGAGTACATGTTAGCGACAGCGGTAGTCTCGTAAGAGTTCGAGGTGTAGTCACTTCGAGACCCACGCAGGTTTCCCTAGATTCTAATTCTAATTCTAATTTGGAGTCAGATATTTAACGAGGGTATAACTAAATTCATTATTATAAATTTATTATGGAGTCAGATTAATTGTAACCGTTGTGCTTTTGTGCCCTGTCCTTCGAACGGAGAAAATAGATCCATTTTATTGCGATTCACACCAGCCAGGAGGTCGCGCTTGTTAACACCAGCCAAAAGAACACACATAAACCTTCAACCCTACAATTTCCGCTGTTGGTTATTGTTTTGTGGGTTTTACAGTCTGAAACTTGGTATGGAGATGGGAGCAGCAATTTTAAAATGAGATTGAAGGTCATTCCATGACCAAGGGCCAAAGTAAAACAGACTCCTCTTACCAGCGTCAGATCGCACAGGAGGCACCTTGAATCGCAACCAGGCGTTGGATCTGAGGTTGTAAGAGTTCTGAATTAAAACAAATTTAGAACAAATGTACTGGGGTAGTTTACCTAAAATAGCCTTGTATATTAAAACATACCAGTGGTGCAGCCTGCGCATAGCTAGTGAAGACCAGCCGACTAAAGTGTACAGTGTACAGTGATGCGTCCTAGAGGGCGACTTAGAAATGTATCTCAGTGCAGAATGATAGAGCGGATTGAGTTTAGCCAGGAAAGTGGGACACGCAAGTCTGTAAACAGTATCGCCATAATCAAGTTGAGACAAAAATGTATTATTTACTAGCCATTTGCGAGAGAAAGAGGAAAAGCAAGATTTTAATCTATAGAAGAAACCCAGTGTAAACTTGAGTTTCTTTGTCAACATGTCAATATGGTAATTAAAAGTTAAATTCTTGTCCAGCCATAATCCTAGATATTTGTATTTATCTACAAACTCAATTGGAGTTCCGTCTAGGGTAATAAGAGAAGGGGGAGAAACTACAGACCTATGTATGGTTAACTTTTCATAGCCCTTTCTACTCATCTTTACCAGGGGTGCCAGTAATTGTGAAAGGGACTGCAAACACCAGCTTTCTGAAGCTCAGAAAGCACTGCTTTTAGTTCAAACTGTTTCAGATATGGATTATATTCTGTAGTGATTTTTGAGACGGTAAAATTCTGTGGTTATTAACAGCAATCCTACCAAGTGTCCGTCTGTCCCTGTCGAAAAGCACTGATTTTAGGCTGCTTTTTTCCCCACTTGCTTTTTTCTGCTGATAGACTCTCAGCAATTTCTGGCAAAGTTCCCCTTGCTACTTTAAATATTTTAGCAGTTTTTTTTAGTGACACACCTGCTATTTGGGCAGCAACTATTTTTTCCCCTTTGGATCAACTATGGTCAACTGAAAATCATATCGCATGTATTCCTTACATCATGGTGCTTCTTCCAGCAAGCAAGCAAATTCTATATTTTACTCATGGTTACAGCACGGGATTCATGTTCCTTGTCCTCCGTGGAGCATCCTCATGGAATATCAGCATCCCAGCGGAGAGGATTGTGGACATTATAATTATCAGTGAACCCCTAAAATGCTGACATTCTCTTTTTATGTGGCCAAGAAAGGTGGCTAATAAGTGTATGGAATTCAGATAAATCTGGTTACCTTCACACTGCACGAGTAGACAAGATTAATGCTTGCATCAGTGTGGAAGTTGTTTGCAGGTAGGCTAAAGATGGTCTTTTTCAGACTTGAGCTGTAAGCTGTTTGTCTTAATTTCTTAATTAAAACAGCCAGTGGTGTTGGAGGGCATGACCTTTTCATCAGTTATGAAGCTGAAAGTCATAGGACGGGTCCATAACGAAGCTAGCAGGTAAGACAGCACCTTCTCTGCTGTGAGGCATGTTTACGACTTGGCTAATCCATGCATTTTCTGACCTCATGTATGACCAAGCACAACCTGATATCGCAGAGTAAGAGCTGCTCTGGGGCCAACAAAATCATTTTTGTCCAGGAGTAACGTTATAGTCCACAAACAAGTAGCAACATTGATGCTGCCCTGACAAATATCATGCCTTTTACATGTCTTAATTTAGCTAGCTAATGCTAGCTATCTTTTCATACAGATGAGTAGAAAATAGCAAAGATGTGATTTAGTACGAAAACCTAAAATAGTCCTCACCTTGTAAATTGCATTAAATTAAAAATCACTTTCACTTTTCAATTGCTCACCTTTGGGGATATCGGCAGTCGAAAATGCAAACCAGATGTGATCCTTGCCAGATGTGTGACAGGCATAGTTTTAAACTCTTTGTTATTTCACGACACTGTCATAGCTACTATGCATTGACGGACGAATGTTATTCCTGGAAAAATATTTAGTTGATCCTGGAACGACACTTGTGCAATGTCAGATTGTGTGTTTGAGCACTACTTGACAATTATCCACACCCATTCCTCGTGTCCTACATGGTGATTGGCTGCCCTATAGTCTGATCATGTGTTTTCTCCCAGTTTCTTTATCAACGTTGGCCACTCTGAGAATGACATTGCACTGCACTTCAACCCACGCCTCAGTTATCACGCAGACACCCACGCCATCGTCATGAACTCCAAACTTGGCGGTAACTGGGGAGCAGAGGAGAGAGACAGCAACTCCCCCTTTTATGCAGGGCAGGAGTTTGAGGTGAGAACTACAGGGAGACACTGAGCCTGAGGCCTTGACAGGAGCCTTCGCTAAGTCCTCTCTACCTGCGCTTAACTCAGCAGCCCACAACTGAGAAATGAAAAATTGCATTGAGGTGCAAGTAGTTTAGATACTGCGCCCAAAATATTAAGAAACGTTATCTGAATCCGCCCTCAAAAGAGGAGAGCAAAAATTTTGAATCGTCATAGTAGAACATCCAGAGTGATACTATCTGAAACATTGCGGTATTTGGATCCAAGAAGAATCTCAATTAGGGAATTGACACAATATATTATTTTGAGTAATAATTAAAGGTGGCGTAGGCAATTTTGAAGACACCAGCAAGAGAAAGGCAGATTTTGAAAGTGGTCACGAGGAAAAAAAATAATAAAATATTAAAAAATACCCCTATTTCGAGTCATCCCTCCAAAACCACTTCCCTGAAAGACGTGAACGTGCATTGCTGGCAGACGAACAAAAAAAAAAGGGACGAGGAGAGGTTTTAAGTGCATCATTATTTTTCATCGCAACCTTATTCAACCACTTGATGTATCATTCATATTTAAAACAAAAATAATAAAAAATCACGTTATTGTTCGTAAATTAGGTAAGCGAAGACAATATGAACACAAGCAACATAACCAATTAACAAGGCCACAGATAGTAACAGCTGCCATGCTAGCACGATAGTATGAGTAAGATTAGAAGAATGTAGAGTTTATAGCATCATAGCAATGATGCACCGGTCACTTAGCGGTGCTTAGCTGCAGTAACGCTTTGTGTCTCGCAAAGCTAAAATCCATGAGGTAAAGATACTGTACCTCAAAAGCATATTTTAAATGTTTATTTTGCATTCTCAGTGCATGTTATTTTCCCTTGAATCATTTGTAAGTAACATTACCAAACTTTTTAGCCACCTGGCGATTTTATCATGGTTGTTTAGTGACACACGTTGACGAGCCGGAATTTTGCACAGAGCATGAGCAAAGTGCGCAATAAACAAGGAGATTTGCCTCTTCCTGGAGGAGTCTTGATCGGTGCTTTGCATTGGCTCTGAATGAAATTCTTTGGAGCTGCTTCGAGACCACAGACACCGGATTATTTTTTTATGATCTAATGATTACCTTCAAGATGTAAAGATAATTTCAACAAGCACAAGATACTAAGATCCTCACCAGGGGATGGCTTTTTTGTGGCCTGGAAACAAAGCATGGTGGAGGGACGGACAGATAGATAGGAGGAAAGACGGTAGCATGAAAAGGCACAACAGCACCATAAGATATATAAAGGATCTTACATGAGTGGGCATGTTGTATGAAAGTTATGAAATGACTTGAGTAGATTTTGCTCGCCAAAGCGCGCAACAAACACAAAATTTACTCAATGAGTTTCATAACTTTCATATGACACGGCCAAGAGTATAGATTCTTTTTATCACGTAATTGAATTGCGTAATTTAATGGAAAACAAACTTATTTACCGTTACTGATGTAATAGAAATTCCGATCATGTAAGGACTGAGCGAACGCCATCTCTTCAAGTTAGACATTCGCGGTTAAAGTAGCCATGTTTTTAAATTCTCAGTCAACTGATTGGCTTGCTAGCTCACAAAATAATGTTACATAATGGTTATGAAAAGGTGCTCTGTGCACGTTAGCTAACTGGCTGAGTAATGATAACTTAGTTATGAGAGTTATACTCGCTACAGCACTCAGCCATACTGATTTGCCCAACGTTACACTTGGTATTCAGTTTGGCTAAATGTTAAGAGCGTGACGTAATGTGAAGTGATTTTTTCCCCACGCTCTCAGCCAATGAAATTTTAACAAATGTGATTGTACACTAGGGTATTATCAAAAATATGTCATGAGCTGCGCTTTTGGAAAAGTACCACAGTCATGTGATAAATCCAAAGATTAAATTTCGTCAAGATATATTGCTCGGTTTCAGAATTCTGGCTCGGTAAAAAAAACAGGACTGCTGATGTTTGGCCTGGAAACAAGATGCAGCGGAGAGACGGACAGATGGACGAAAGGACAGACAGAAGTACGAAAAGGCACATCCACACAATAAAATGTATCCATATATGAAATTTATCGAGAAATATTGAACGATATAGGAGTTCTGGCCCGAGAAATAACCGTGACGAACAGACAACACTCATTCCCATATCCCCATTCACTTTGTGGCAGGGGATAACAAAGAAACAAAGAGCTTCAGAAATAAATGCCCTACCCTGCCTTCAGTGCCAAACTCATTTGCTCATTGAGAAATGCACAAATCCTAGACCAAAAGGAAAATCGCACCAGCCATGACAGTGATGCTGGCATTGTTTTCAATATTGCAGACCTCATAACATGATCACAGAGAGCGTTCTCACAGCTCACCTATCTTTGAATTCAGCCTTCCTTTTCATCCGAAATACTCACCAATTTTTTGTCACTGCAACGTGTCAGGTTGCGATGCAATCTTGTTCACATGATTCGTCCACAGACACACCCACATACATTCAAATATCACCACGAGCAAAAAATGCTGAAACCGGCTTTTATAGTAGTTTTATAGGGGTTTAAGAGTAGTTCTGCTTTAGTTTGCCCCAAAGACACCCACACGCACACACATACACGCAGATCAACTGAAAACAGTACCAGCATCACTATGATTGTAATAAATATGCAGTAATGAAAATATATAAAACATCATTGAATATATGGTGGACCTAAACTTGTTTCTTTAAGATTTTTTTTTAATTCATTTGAATCTCTCTCTTGGGAATATTGTATTATTTTAAGTATGATAATCCCATAAGGAAGTAAGTGTTCTGTGCAAGTTTTAATTGTGCTACATTTGATATCGGGCCATTTCATGGTATTTATTTTGTGTCAGACAGGACATTTGCAGGTTTCTTTCCACCATAGTCATTACTCTGGGGAATGATAAATAAGTTTGAACTGGTCATAAGCAAGGGCCATAGGACCACTTTATATGGTAAAAAAGTGAAGTCTTTTGATTTCATTTTTCCAGTTCAAAATAAAGCCAGAAAGTTTGTGTCGGACGGACAAAAAGTGAAGTGTTATTTTTGCCATGTTGGAAAACTGCAGAGTTCTGTCCAACCACATGGCATTTATAGAATTTAGCCAAGCAGTTGTGTTCCCTGATATCTTAGCTAGGTTTCAGAGGAAATTTTGGTTTCTTAACTCAAAGTTCCCGCTTGGTCAGCGTGTCGGGCAGGACATGTCGGACAGAACACTTTTTCACTTGGGACCAAAATGACAGAAGATACACACATGATTATTATAAAATGCTTTTTTCTTTCCCTGTCCTTCTTTTTGGCTGCCTCGTACTTCTCACTGTCGTTCTTGATTGTTTCCCTTTTGGTGCGGCTCCTCTCAGCATCTGTTTTAGGTGGCATGGCTGCTGCTTCTCTCTGGACTGGCAGTTTATAGTTCCAAGGAAGCTGACATGGTTTCTTTTGTGTTACGCAAACTTGTCAAAACACAAACACACAGGAAGAAACTACTTCAATTTAAAGCAATAAGCTCTTCCAGAGAGGTTCCTCAATTTTGCTCAATGTCCTCTAATTTGTATGATTAATACCAATTACATGTACTTAACACATCATCACTTAGACCCCGTTTACACGTAGGAAAAACGCACATATTTTCATGCGGTTTGGCCTCTCTTTTACATGCAAACGGAGTTTTTTTCACGGAACACGATCATTTGTAAAAACCCCGGCCAAAGTGGAGATTTCTGATAACGCCGTTTATGTGTTGCCGTGTAAACTGGGTGAAACGGGGTTTTAGGTTCTGAAACGTCACAGCATGCGCCAGAAAATGCTTAACGTCATGTGAGCGACCTATCAGCCCACACAAACGAACCTCGCGCCATATTTATTGTTTTGAAAGGAACAGGAAGTCGCGCATCTTATTCATTGTTGTTGTCAATTCTGAAGATTCGGATTGTCTGGCATGGCTTTATCCTTCTCCCTATACTGCCGCCCATAGGTTTGGCATAGTTATGATGGTGCTCGACGGCGTATTTATCCAGGTTCATGTAAATGACAACATTTTTGAAAACGATGTTGTGTGCACGATGTTATTATTGAAAACGGGGGGGAATATTCGTTTCTGTAAATACCTGGCTATGTGTAAACGTGGCCTTACTTTAGCCATCACCAATTACTCCAACATATTTAATGACAGGTGTTAATTGGGAAGTCATCTCTCTAATTATTGGCAATTAAATCAGCCAGTGGTTTCTGAACTCAAAAAGAATAGAACAGCCTTTTAAAAGCCTTAGTAGCAGTGGAAGTTGCAATATCAACTCTGAATTAGCCATTGGTCCATTACTAGAATACTTGAGTCCTGTCTGACACGTTTTTTTGTCCTATCCGACACGCAATTGTGTTCCCATGAGGTGTGTTCTATTTCTTTGAAAAAACCTTACTCACATTGTTTTATACCACATCAACAAAGAGAAAAGTGATTCTTGCCTTCATAATTCATTTACTTTGGAAATAAATTAAACTTTTTGCTCATGAATCGTGTCAGAGAGGATATCCAACTCCTGTGAAGTGAAATAAACAGGGATTTACACTTGAGAAAAAAACATTACCTGGTGGGTTATTTGTTTTGACTTGAAACTTGTCCTGTCAGCAAGAAAAAATTGTCAAAAATTAAATACAACAAGAGAGAGATGAGAAATACGTGTCCTGTCCGACACGCTGATTTTCATTATTTCCTAATTAAATCTTAATTTGAATAATCAAGGGGTAGAAATTTTGGCCCAGATTTTTGTTTTCTTATCAGTTCAGATGTACATCTAACATATCCAATTGGTATTTTGCTCAGATTCAAACATTTATATTTCTGATACTACTTCACAAATACCATGAAATGGCCCTATCGCTACTGTTTTTGATCAATTACCTAACCTGCTTTCTTTCCATAACCCTCATTGCAACTTCCCTCTGATCTCTTACTCTCTCTTCCAGGTGACCATTACCTGCGACACCAACACATTTATCATTCAGTTGCCAAATGACACCCAAACTCAGTTCCCCAACCGTACGGACGACTGGCTTTTCAAATATATGTCCTTTGGTGGAGATGCTACGATCTGGGACATAAGCAGCACTGCAGATCCGGGCGCCGTGACAAAATATGATCCTATCACATATGCTACTGTCCTAGCTGTTTCCCTCCAATAAACATCCTTCCTCCACTGAGGGCACACCTCCCACACACCAGTGCTTCTGAGCGTCTGCCTCTCTGTACGTCTCCATGTGTCTGTGCAAACTCGCTTTAATTTCACTAACTCGCAAAGTCATAGTATGCTTTATCATTGCAGCTTTACAAATAAAGCACCAGCAAGCAAAACATCATGTCTTTGTGGGGATGTTAACCATAATATTCTTTATTTCAACATGATACTCAGGCTTTGCAGTGCTGCTTCAGGCCTGGTTAGTGGTGTTTACAGATGGATGTTTGGATGGATGGATGGATAACATAAAATTTCAAACATCTTCCATATGCATGGTTTCCAAAGCTTTAAGAATTAATGAAGACATCCTCACCAGGTTTTTTTGATAAAGCAAATCTTGCTGTGTGTTACGGCCCTAGTGGGTCCGTCTCCATTCCCACGTGATTTAACCTCTCTCTGTCTCCAAACATCTGTCATTTATGTGAATTACTCTGTGCAAGCCCTTGTTTTTCATTGGTGCTCAACCCAGCCCAGCCCATCAACAGCCTCCTGTCTGCTCTGCTGCCCACTCGCTGACGTGCCTGATTGGTCCGGCGTTCCTGTCCTCCTCCAATCCCGGATCAACACATCGTCTTTTTGCTATAAAGCCAGCTGTCAAACGCACACTCGGCATGGCTGTTATTTAATGTGAGCCGTCTGTCCCGTGCTGTTAAACTCTGTGATTACCTGTTGTTTCGCGCATACTGATTGTTGGAAATCGTATGAAGTATAATGACTCAAATCTGTAACTTACACTCCGGTGGTTTCTCGTTGTTTTTGTGTGTTGTACGGAGTATCGATTGTTAGACAACCGCAAGAAGTATAAGGACTTGAATCTGTAATTCTGGAGTTTAACTCTGTCAATTGTATGTGTTATATTCTGGAGACAGGACCACATAAGAGCACTTGTTTTTGAAATCTGTGAATGTTAGTTTAGTGGTGCTACTCACTGCTGTTGTTTATTTTCTCCCCTTTTTTTGTACAGTTGGTTAAGTCCGTTTTTTTGGATCTTTTATTTTATTTGAGTAGCACCATTGCGGCCCTTTGTTCTCCCTTTTCACCCATGTACCAGCCACTCTTTTGTTATTCAATTTACTCATGAAACGCCTACATTAAACAGTACCTTCACTCCAACCTATTACCATCTGGTTATGGGGGCTCGTCCGGGTGAGGTCCCGGGTTCATCTCCTGGACGTGACAAAAGAGTGGCTGGTACACGAGGGAAAAGGGGGAACAAAGGGTCGCAGTGGTGCTACTCAAATAAAATAAAGAACCAAAAACGGACTTTAACGGTACAAAAAAGGGAGAAAATATACAACATCAGTGAGTAGCACCACTAAACTAAAGGTTAACAAATTGCAAAACAAGTGCTTTTGTCTGGTCCTGTCTCCAGCATAAAACACATACAAATGACAGAGTTAAACTCCAGAATTACAGATTCAAGTCCTTATACTTCGTACGGTTTACATTTACATCAGCTGACATGGTTTTGCTAAATTTATAGTTATGTCTTATAGAATTCATATTCTGACAAAAAATAG
This sequence comes from Gymnothorax javanicus, assembly GCA_029692085.1. Lineage (NCBI taxonomy): Eukaryota > Metazoa > Chordata > Actinopteri > Anguilliformes > Muraenidae > Gymnothorax > Gymnothorax javanicus. The sequence goes on from CM056200.1 coordinate 47,730,167, forward strand.
ATGAACTGCCCCGGAGAGCTACTTGTGAACACAAGTCAACCACCTTATTATCACATTTGACTATAAAATCTGCAAACTGCACAAACCGCTTGACACTGAATGGGAAGGGTGCCCAGTATTATGTAGAAGATGGCAATGGGTTCTGGGATGCAGCCTAAATATTCTTCGAACAGCTTTCCGCCATGCAACATAAAACAGTTCACAATCATTAGAAGCTAGATTCCATAGCGGACAGCCAGATAAAGACATACAGTAGGAGTTGAACAGTACACCCATAACGGTACTCGGTACATGCTTAAAATAGGACATCAACATATTCACTTTACAATTAAAGTCATGTACACACATTTTGATGGCTTCTGGCTTCCTATTGGGTCCAATTATATTTCCCAGGTGTTTAACAAAAGGCTTCGCTTGAACTTTACAACTACCATGACTAATGCAACATGTTGACTGTGCGGTTTCTGGCGGGTCATACACAAGTAATTCACGTTTTGATAGATTAAACTATGTTATATTGTCTGGAAAATTTCTCTGCAGTATGTAGCATAGCGTTAAGTGCGCAACGAGTAGGCAACAGTAAAACGGCATCATCAGCATATACAAAAAAATAGCCAACAAATGTATCTCCCATGTAGCAGCCAGTAGATTTACGTCCCAACTTTAAAAGAAGTTCGTCAAAGTAATAGGACCCCAAAAAAAAAAACATTTAAAATTAAATATCTCAAAAATTAAGAAAAAAAAATCCAAAAATCTGGTCAGATGCAACTTAATTCAGAACAAGCTGATTTTTTTTTTTTTTAAGTTTGAATGGTATCAATAGCTTAAATGGCGTAGGAGTTGATGGGCCAAATTTAGGCAGGAGAAGAAAAAGATGAAGTTGCGTAATATTGAAATAAGAGAATAGAGTGTGTTGTTTCGTTGAAGCAAGCGCACAATTAAACAGGAAATATTTTCAAAACTGTTCTGTCATGAATCTAACAGAACTTGTTGCATAACAGGGATGTTTCCAATGCTTGACTTGCAGAAAAGACAGCCAGCACCTGATAATGAAGAGACCACACATCTGTCCAAATTCTATGGGTTACTGCAAGCTCAGGCACAAAGAACATGACAGGCACAAGAACAGGCCACTAAACCTAATAAACTTATATTTTCTTACCACCGAAGTGCATCTAATGCTTAGTTTACCAAAAACCTTTATAGTATCCATCTCTGTGTCAAGGCTCATTTTGAAATCATGCAGTCTCTGCCTCCACCACATGTCCCCTGTAAGCTGTTCCACTCTGTGCGAGTTTTTTTGATGTCAGTAACTAATTAACCCTTTGCCAAGTTCCATTTAAATGACTTTCAGTCTGCATTTGAATGGTAACCTACAGATGATATTACTTGCATAATTGCTTGAGGCCTGCCGTGCTGTTCTCAACATGACTGATCGAATTCCAGCAATGCAAAGTTTTGCTCACTTCATGAGCACATAAATATGGGAACCATACCTCATATAAATATTCTCTCTTTGCCTCACACAAGTGCCAGACAGTAGATAAGAACTTGGAACAGCGCAGCCAAGATGAGCGTGAGTACAGAAAAAAAAGAAAATTCTCAGTGTGGAAATGAAAGTGTAAACATTTTTTTTCCGTTCTGAACAAATTTACATTTTTTTTGGGGAGCGGTATATGAGATGTAAACAAAATGTAAGAAGAGTTGGGCCACTCAGAAAAAGGAACTAAAATTAAAAATAAAGTGACATCAGAATTCTGTTTAGTCTCAGCACTGTGACTTTATGCTCAGAACGTCAAAGTTAGAATTATAAGGTCAGAATAAAGACTTTAATCTCAACCTTACAAGAATTAAGTCAGAACTCTAAGATTACATTCTCACTTTACAGTCCGAATTCTGACTTTCTGGGAATAAAGTCAGAATTCTGAGATTCAAATTTGAATTATGGGATGAAAGTCTGCATTCTGACTTTATTATTGTAATTCATATTTTCTGTGAATGATGTCTGAATTGTGACATTTTTTCAACTGGTCCTAATCCTCTTCCGCATAAAATTATGTCAATTTCAACTGGAGAAAAAAAAATCTCTCTTTTGGTCATTGCTCTATACAGTCTGCTTTTGCCGACTTATTTAAATTAATGTAATGCTGCCACTGAACTGTGAACTGACTTGGGAAATTGCTGGCATAATTGATGCAGTATGAAGCCAATTCATGGTTATGGTTTTGCAAATTGGAGGGAACGGTAGGCCAATCCGTGGGTTCATTTTGCCAATCCGTGGTTACGGTTTGAAAATCTGAGGGAACGGTTTGCCAATCCGTGAGTACAGTTTACTAATCCATGGGTACAGTTTGCCAATCCTTGCGCACAAATGTACTTTCCCCCCCCCACCTGACCCTTGGGGGGCTCCATACTTAGCTGCAGACCTTTGATGAGCTAAACTTGAGATTTAGCTAACATTAGCAAACATGTTAGTTTGGGGCAAGTTGTTTCCAAGAATTTGGGCCAAGTTGTCACATGCCCCAGTATGAATGGGCATATAGAATATGCTCAAGAAACACAGTGAAATTGTATAATTTCGAAGGAAAGAACTTTATTAATCCCCAGAAAAATGGAAAGATGGTTAGAAATGATGAAGGAAAGATGGAGAATGGCGGCACACTATTAGATATAATAATAAAAGCAGCAAGAACGGTGAAGTTTCCAAAGAAATCAGGAGTACAGTGATGGAGTTTAACATGAATTACCATACTCTCACTCAGTATTGTCATAGAGGATCTTACACGAGTGGGAGAGTCATATGAAAGTTGTGAAAAGAGTTGAGTAAATTTTGCATTTGTTACAAGCTTTAGCGAGCGAAAAACCCAAAATTTAGTGGAAAAAAGGTTCACCGTGCATCTTACCACAAAAGTCAGCTGAATCTGGTGCTAAACAGCTCAAGGACAACAAATAGAGAGGGACAAAGGAGACTGCAGCACACTGATAAATTAAGAACCTTTATGGTGCAAACAGACTAACGTTTCAACACTACTGTGTCTTCATCAGAGTAAAAAAGAAGCAAAAAACCCAAAATTTACAGAATGAGTTTCATAAATTTCTCATGATACAACCAAAAGTATAAGAATCTGTTTATTACATACATAACTGAATTGCGTAATTCAATAGAAACAAATATAACTTCCATTAGCGCCCACTGTTTGTTAGCTCTGAGCTAACACCATCGCTCTGCTAACAAAGTCAGTAACTGAGTCAATCACAGACATGCGCAGCTGAACCAGCAACGGTTTAATAATTCAGTAAACTGAATTGCTAGCTAACAAACTAATGTTACATTATGGTTATGAAAATGTACTGCATACACATTAGCCAGCTAGTTACGTAATGAGAACTTAGTAATGTGAGTGTCAAGTAGCGAGCTTCCCACAGAGCTGATACTGATTTAACCAACATTACACTTGGTATTCAGTTTGGCTAAATATCAACAGCGTGACGTAACATGGATTTTTTTTTAATCACACTGTCAGCCAATAAAATTTTCGCAATACTGATATTACCCAAGGTTAATACAAGTGATTATTATTGCTGTAATTTGTAATTTTTTTGTTACTTTTTGCAAATTAAATTTACTACTTCATAAAGTACAATGTATATATTGTATCATAGTATCATGTATCATCTGAAGAGATAATCAGCAAAATGGCAAATTATACCATTCCAGATCATTAGTAAACATTATCATTTCATTGATTATGAACAGTAAATGACCATTAATTAAAGTTTAATTTAACAATTTCACTATTTATCAACTATGGTTATCATAATGCATTACCCTCAAATGAGATATGTACGTTATGAATAAAATATGTACCCAAAACTTCTCTCTTCTGGTATGACATTTATACCATTCTGATGTTTTGTGCCCATTCAGTGAAACAAAGCGTGAAAAATATGGCAGCATGCCTCGTTCTCTCCAGCTATATTGAGAACACTAACACATTGTTTGGTGCTCCAACACGTGAATTCAATTGGTTATTGAAGATATGATGTGACAACTGCAATAGAGCCCAACTGTTTACCACCATGTAACATCACCCTGCCTTTAAATCATGCTCATTTTGTGTTTATGCAAATCTAACAAGCAGAATCTCCCCCCTTCGTTCATTGTGTAGCACAATTACAAACGACCTTTGTTGCAGTTTATGCCTCTTCCTAAGACGAATCAACGCTGCAACCAGGCTAATCTAGCACCTGTGCACTCTGGCTACGCAGCACTCATCTTCCATGCAGAGTATGGTTTAGTGTTGTCTTGCTGGAAAATGCAAGGACGTCCTTGGAACATATGGCAACCAGATGGCAGCATATGTTGTTACAAAATTCTTGCTAATCTTTCTGCATTAATGGTGGCCTTGCAAGTCTCCCATTTCATATTCAGTGACACACCCCCCATTCAAAGAAAGGTGCTCACTTCTGGTCCTGATGCTGAAAACAGCTAGGGTTGTCCTTGCTGTCTTCAGTCTGAAGAACAAGTCGGCTTTTTCTTTCCTAAAATGACCTGAATTGTTGGACCACAAAACATGCTTCCATTATGCTGAAGTCCATCTCAGAAGACGGCAAGCCCAGAGAAAATCGGCGGTACTTTTGGACAGTGTTGACATATGGCCGGAAAACACAAAATAAGTCAAGGGGCAAACATAGATGCCTCCACAATTATTAGCACACTTGATAAAAATGAAACCTAAAGTCCGCATGCAATAAACACTGCACATTTTAAGTCCAAAAAAAAAAAAAAACGTGGGGAAAACTTGACACTAGATGTGTCAGAGTGAGAGTACCTTGGATATATGGTAAAGAAGACATTAATCCCACTCATTGAGCCATAAAATTTTCATCTTTTTTTTCTCTGTACAAACAGGAGTTGGTGGGTGTATCCTTTACAAGTGAGATGATCATGGAGGTCACAGGCAAGATTAATTTCAATCCAACCCAGTAAGAAGCCAGTTTACAATTTTTTTTATCCTTCTACAGTTGTAATCTATGATGCATGCATGACCAAAACTTGAAAATAGGCCACGCCTATTCCTTGTGTCCTGCATTTTGATTGGCTGCCCTGTTGTTTGATCATTTGTTTTCCCCCAGTTTCTTTATCAACATTGGCCACTCTCAGAATGACATCGCACTGCACTTCAACCCACGCTTCGATAAACACTCTGACAAACGCATAATTGTGATGAACTCCAAAAATGGTGGTGGCTGGGGAACAGAGGCAAGAGACACCAACTTCCCTTTTAACCAAGGGCAGGAGTTTAAGGTGAGAACTGGAACAGGGAGACAGTGGGCCTGAGGCCCTAAACATGAGCCTTCACCCCACCCTCTGTACCCATGTAAAACTCATCAGCCCACAGTGATAAATGTAAATTACTTGCACCTTAATGTAGTTTGGGAAACTCTCCCTAAAATATTGAGAAACTCTCCCTGGATTCGCCCGTGACAGAGAAGAAATACTGTATCAAAACAAAGCAGTGAAATCTGTTTCTCTCTAGTGAGATTATTATATTTTAAACCTAGTCAAGTTGCACTGTGCTACTTTTTCCATATAGATGCTATTTTTTTTTTAACCTGACCTTGGGGCATTTTTGCGAATCCTTTTTTGTACATTCTCTCTGATCTCTCCCCCCTCCTCCCCCAGGTGGCCATTAATTTCGACAAAAGCTTTTTTGACATCACTCTTCCAGATGGCAGCACAACCAGGTTCCAAAACCGTCACAGTGAAGAAGTTTACGATTTCTTTTCATTTGGAGGACAAGCAGCATTCTACGACATACGTTTCAAGAATGATCCTGCGGTTATGAAAGCGATGCTGAGATGATAAGCATCAACTTTTCTGATTGGCTGCTTAGTTGCCCGATTCTTACAACACTTCCTTCCTGAAATTAAGCCTTGTCCACAGGTACATGGGTATTTTTGAAAACATAGCATTTTCTATGCGTTTCGGCTTTTTGTCTCCTCGCAAACTGCATTTTCAGTCACTAAAAACGGACCTTTGCAAACACATCAATAATACCCCATAGACTCCTTTCAAGGCATCCATTTTTGATAACCAAATCATTGCTTAGGTAAAAATATCAAGTTATTGTCTTTATCAAAGCATTTCAACAGCAGTTTTCACTCACCTATTTATTGCAGTGAGCTGCCTTTCCCTAATACATGCCCTGGTAAGCATTCCAGGATCATAATCCACAATACTTGGTTTTGAAAAATTGTCCAGCAAATGAGCGTCAAGAAAAACGGTTTGATTTTATTTATTTGCAGTTTATTTTGATATGATTTTTGGAAAGTATTCAGCAGTGCAACTTAAATCTCACTGAGGATTACACATTAACGTTCTGTGTTACATAAACCCACTTTATCCAATCTTTGAGCTTCATTGGTTCACTCTTTATCGCTTAAAAGGTCACAGAACAAAGCCATGGCTTATTTGTTGCACTTGCTTGACTCAATGGGACTCTAGCAAATTCCATTATTTCCACATAAGTGCAATTGTCTTCCATTTGCATCATCCCTTGGTAATGTACACAGGCCGGTCCTTTTCAATTACTTCTCATACAACCAGATGAGTCTTTATTTTGTACCCTCAGTAATCAAAGTTCAACTTGAGTTTGTTCATTCCAGAAAACATGGCTGTATCACGGAGTGTGTAGTTGTCTTTGTCTTGAAATTTTCTGGGGGGTTTTTTTGAGCTTGCAATATTTTCCTTTATTTTTGTATGGACCAAGTCATGTGATATTCTTTGCTTCACAAAGTTTCATTGAATGCATTGAATGATGATTTCCCAATCGAAAAGTTAATTTTTTCGATACAGAGAGTTGAGTCATTTGGAATTTAGCACAGTGCTGCATACAACTAAGACATTTAAAAATGGCATGGAGAGGCTCAAAATATACATATTGGCTATCTGTTCATTTAGCCATGCGTAATGCTGTTACTTCTCTGGAGCATAGAGATAAATAATGCAAACATCTGTCTGTAATTTAACATTTTATGAGATGCATTGTTGAAACAAAGATACTGGTCTTTACTGAATACTAACTCTTTTGTTGAAGATCTACTGCTGTACTTACAAAAAGAGCATTCCTTATTTTGTTAGATACTCAGCTTTTTCTGAATTTAGATGAAAAAAATGGAAGGAAATGGGTGAAATATTTGAAGGTTAAAGATTTCAGCATACTTTTTTCTAAAACATTTTGAGGACATGCTTGTACAACAGATTGCTGTCATTTCCTCCATACCTGCTGTTGCTCATCAACAAAAAAAGATGTCCAAAATTTGAATTTCGATATTTGATTTTTATATATTCTCTTTACATGAGTGGATCAAAAAAGTATTTGAAACTGGACTCGCGTGGGAAATGTCTGTTTAGTCATGAAGGTGGATCATTCCATGTCAAATCAACCAAGAATTTGCAGACATCTCTTGGAATTTTGTGAAAGTTTGTGGATGAGTGGGGACCTATGAGTTACAAATAAATCTGAAATATTTTTGCTCAATGCCTCCTAATTAGTGAGTAATTCGTTTACGAAGTTTTGACTAATTAGTGAACCCTTGCAACTTCAAACGCGTGTATCTCCCTTATTATAACAGCTAGAAAGCGTGTATCTCCCTTATTATAACAGCTAGAAAGTTGGTTGTGGTCTCATTGGAAAGCTCTTTTCAAGCCCTAGAAGTCTCTTTTCAACTTTTCTCCATACAGTCAAATGGAAAAAAGTTATAGCAAATCAAAAACCTTAAAGGTGTATTGCAAAAACATATATTTTTCAAATTTCTTAAAATTCCTGTGAGAAGTAGCTTATGATGTTAAGAAGCTCTCCTGTAAGTTTTGTGATGGGCACTCAAACAGTCTTTGAGCTATGACCAAATATGTGCAGGTACAACAGTCGAAATTTGCTGTTTTCGTCATATTTAACTTTTTATTTTCAAGAAAAATGTCTTTAAAGCGTTCAAATCACCTTACAAACCGTCTTTATACCTTAAAACACTAGCCTGGAATCCATACTGATAAAGTGCTGGTCGCTCCCAACGGTCACTGACTTATCAGTCTGGCCTTAGTCGTGTAGCCAGCGTTTAGCCCATACGTCACTAATTAAGTGAATACATGAATATTCATGTTTTCTGCTCTTGGCAAGAACCACCAATCGAATATGAGTTAGCTGGCAAGCAACGGCATTCGCGATTATTACTTGACATGAGCTTAAAAATTAGATTGTGGTTTACTTGCGTTTACTCTTGGGCTGTGTCCGAAAAGTCTTTTTTGCCTTGGAAAGTTCCTAACTCCTAGAAAACGATCCGGAAGTATTTACGTGGCAGCCATGATAAGTGCGTTCAGATTCTTTAAATGTAAAGGAAAGGTGCTACAATGCTTCCTTATTTATCACCTTTGGCATAGGGTGCACTGAACTAGCCTTTTCGAAAAGAAAGGAGGAAGTGCTATCCCGCAATTCCGCGATGACCGTCCATCCGGCCAATCACGAAAACAAACAAACATGACGGGCAGGAGGCGGGTGATCACTGTGCCTAGTGTCAGTGCATTCGGATTCTCTTATTAGCGCGGTTCTCTTCCTAAGCGGTAAAAGAGTCCCCTTTACACCTTTCCTTTACCTCATGACGTTTTACACAGAGGTTAAAGAAAAGTGGTTAGAAATGAGATGATAGGACGTAATTTTTTAACTATTCGGATGCAGCCTTGGAGTGGTTGTTAGGTTTTGAACAGGATAATGTTTGGCCATATCTGCATTTTGTTTATTTCAGTGGGATTCCCCGTTATAATAAAAGCCAAATTAAATAAAACTTAAACGTATTTCGTATTACATAATGTTAGGTATGGCACATAAAAATTTCAAATTCACCCAACAGCATTGAAATTATGATAGCTGAATAGCTGGATGAACACAGAAGTCAGAACAGTTTGAATTATCTCAATATCTCATCTAGAACCAGAGTTATAGCAATTTTAAGATTCGTTTTCGGGGCTCTAAAATTAAAAGGAATAGTGAAGTAATTAAGACACGCTTTACTCCTGGAATTTATGAAAAATCGCCATAACTTTTTTATTCTTGGAGATATTAAGATTAAATTTGGAACCTAGAGGTATTTTTGGGTGCTCTTTAACATGCTGCAATCAAAATCACTGTAAGACAAATAGTTTTCAAGCTATCCTGACCATGTTCACTTCCTAAGTTGCCTGAAAAAATATTCAAGGTGCCAGTGTCGCTGAAAGAAAAGGACGTAACATATTTTAAAACTCAAAATGTGTTCTTTTTTGCCATTTTTCAAAAAGTATTACAATTGATAAGTTGATTGATAATAAAATGAAAAGGAATTCACAACAGCCCACTACTATTTTTGATATGATATTGATGTAATATAATAGACTCCTTGTTCTTTATTCCAAACTAAATTGTACCAAGCATCCAACAATAAATGAAAAAAGTCAAGGATGCCACCCCAGCCATTACCTACAAACCCCGCCCACCCCCATCCACACATGTGTGGCCCAGCCTGGCTCGACTACCTTTTTTTGGAAGTCAATTCGAAATTCCCGCGAGGAGTCAGCTGGAAGACGTCATCAATCTTACATGAATAGAGGCCCAAAAAGTTGATTTATCGCATCAAAAAGTGAATTTAAGGACTCCTTACCTGCTTATCCCTCGTTTGAAATGTTCATTTGGTGTGTAATGAGGATTAAATCCATAAAATTTCGGCAAAAATTGCATCAAAAGTTCGTCACATATATAAGTTTTCAAAACCGAAACTTGTGTAACGGAAAATTCTACTATGCATGTGCAACGCGTAATCAGGTAAAACCCTGCCTGGGTTGAGTGTACTTCATGAACACGGCCGAAAATGCCAGTGGTGCGGCGGTGGCGCCCCTAGCGACAATTGCCGTACCTAATAACGTATTTCATGGTAATTGGCATTAGCTATAGCTCGAAGGGCATGATTGCGTCAGCTAGATTAAAGTGATACTCCACCCAAAAACTATAATTTGTATATCAATTACTCACCATTAGATGTCTTGAACGGACGAAGTTGTTCTTCACCTGGCACAACTTTATGGCCACTGGAGAGTTTTGAAAAATTATCCAAATTCCTTTTTTGCGGGAAGCAAATGGGGTCACGCAGTAGCAATGGGAAAACTCCACAAAACGTCCGTTGACAAACTTTCAAACCATTGTCCAACGCATTGTCCGGTATAATCCAAGTCAGCTTTGTCCACTCGTATCCTCAGAACTCTAGAAACGCGGTTATTTTTCGCTAGAAATAATAAAATACCAGTTATGCTTCAAGTAAGCTCGCGCATTCAATGGAAGTCCCGCCTCCCGGCTCGTTCACTGCCCAGAGACTCTGCTGCCACTCAGATGAATAGGCCTACTCGTATAAACACGAGCCGGGAGGCGGGACTTCCGCTGAATGCAGAACTGTGGTATTTTTATTTATTTTTAAGTCTGTCTAAAGCGGGGAGGGGGGCACCCTTGCGACTGTGAGCCAATCACAGATCTCGCATGGATGTTGGGCGAATATTTGAAAGTCAAACGCTGGTCTACCGACTGAGGCCAGACGTACAAGCAAGTGACCATTGGGAGCGACCAAAGCTTGATACGGATGGATTCCAGGCTATTAAAACACCACAGCAAGTAGTAGAAAATACATTTTTCCATGAACTGAATTCAAATTCAAATCTAAAACGTCCCATTTTAAAATTACGAATTTGTAAGGCGATATGATCGCTTTAAGACATGTCAAATGAACAAAAGATGGATCATGAAGGGTTCTAACATTAGAGAGTGATTGTACTGTAACCCGGGAAATATTTATAAGTTGCAACAATATCCATGAATATTTCCCACTTTACCTGTAAATATACAGGATCATAAATATTTGAACAGAGGCAATTTTCATTGTTCTAGTTTTGAAAGCCACTTCATGTGCTTCAAGTGCAGAATTTCACCTTCAATTTAAGAGTTTTTTTTTTCTAAAATAATAACTGCACCATATCTGGATCACAAACATTTTATGCACAGCCCCCGCAGTTTTAGAGGCTCAAAAGTAATTGGACAAACTGACACGATCAATAAGTAAACTGCCATTTTCAAGACTCAGCAGCAATATAAAGCCTGAAGTCTGGACCTCATAGACATCACCATATACTGGTATTCTCCCTTGATGATGCTCTGCCAGGCCTTCACAACAGCTGTCTTCAGTTCCTGCTTTGTTGCTGGGGAGTTTTACGCTTACACAATGCATCCCGAGGTATTTGCCTCATTTAATAAGATTCAAAATACACACTTTCCACAAAAAAAGACCCGTGGTCACTGGAAGCCCATATGAGTGCCCAAATCTGATGCTGTGTTGATACCTGTCACTGTGCCTAGATCCGTAGGGGTGCCTAGCTCTAGAACCTGCAACTCTCCTACTTGCAAGTCAAAAGCCAGCGATACTCATAACAATGTTAACAATGTTTAGATGTTACATTGTTTATAACACAAAAACCTGACAGGAATAATTGATCAAATGCTCACTGCTTGTGGATATCTCTCATCCCTGAGACCCAGCACTGTCTGCTGGGCAGAGTGCAAGGCTATATTTTCAGAGTTTGAAATGAGTAAATGATACTGTAACTATAAATATACTATATAAATAAAATAAAATCATTGCCATATTCGTGTAAACATGCGATCAATACTCACAAGCAGTCAACTTCTGCAAGGTCGCGCAGCAACTTCATGAATACATGTCACATAGTTGGCGCAGCAGGAATACGGGCAGCATGTGTGGGGCATCTGAGCCGATTCAATAAAAAGCAAAAAGAAGAATATCATCAAAATAAGCAACACAGCAAATGACCCTGTTTTGTGAAATGGTTTTGGATTGACCAGTTATAAAGTAATAGAAATCCACTTATTCTGCATCATCTTAAACATCCTCTATTATTCAACTGAAATGTGTTAATCAGTTTTTCCCCATCTGCAATTAAAAATCTAGTAACAATTTCAAACCTCAGCTAAATTATAGATTTTTTATATTAAGTTTGCATTTAACCTGTGTCACTTCAGGGATCAAGACAAGGACCAATATAAAAATATAAAACGAGACATCTCCCTTTCAAACCACAGATTTTTAAAGCTAAAATTTCTGCAGCTACATCAGCCAGAGACTGGTAAGTTAATCCTACACTTTAGCCAGCAAGCTATGTTCGCTTCATGTAGGCAGTAGCGCCTGCTCATCGGGAAAACTTTGCTAGCTATCCATTCCATCCCAGCTACTTTCACTGTGCTAACGTTAGTTTTAAGCGCTTTTGATCTGACTGAAAATATTTCAGTGGGGCAGTATTCATAAAGTAACTAATACTAATTACAGTTAACCAGCTATACTAACTCTTTCACACTAGCTTCCAAGCTAACATTACAAATTAAACGGAGGACTGACCACATGAGGGATGTTGAGCTAGTTCGCTAACTGCCGTGACGTTAGTCTAAAGTTAGTAAAGCCACACAAGCCTCCGACACTGGCAGGGCACAGCAAGATGGAATAGACTAAAGCGTCAATTACAAAAATATTCGAGACTTAAAAGACTTTTCATAAACAGGGAAATAGCTAAAACTTCAAATTCTCAAACATGATTTTAAGTTTAGCTCACCTGAATTAACTTGCAAGCTGGCTAGCTCGTCTTCATTAACGGCTACCGTGGTCTGTGATGCTCGCACTCCGTCTTAAAACAGGTAACTGTCTTTTCCCAACGGTCCTCCTCCTCATGTTGAAAATGGAGTGTGTTATTAATCTCTCCCCTTGATGTTGAGCCAAGTTTAGCGGCAAAAAAAAACCGGAGGAACTCTCACCGCTGATGATTTTCAAAAACGTTTGTTGGGGCTCAACCAGACAAGAAATTCTTACAAATTCTTAAATCAACAATGTAGGATCTTCGCCGAAATGTAATCACGTCCTCCTCAGCACCGTATTTAAAATGAAGGAAGAGGTATATTCGCCTCGCAGGGTTTCAGCGCGAAAGTCACGAGAGCAGAGCGGATTATTTATTAAATCTCTTTAGCTGCCCAGCTGCGGAGCAAATTGCAGAAGTGCTTCTCCGATCTGCTTCGCTGCGCTGCGGTGCTAATAGCAGAAGTGCTTCCCTTGTCCGCCCCGCTGCGGGGCAGATAGCGGATCGCTTTGCCCAGTTCACCTCGCTACGAGTAGAATAGCCTCTTACTTTAATAAAGCAAGGTATTCCATTGACATCAGTTACTTTTTGAGATATGCCGTTGACTGACGAACGAACGCCAGTGAAAACATCCTGGCAGAGGTTAAAAGAAGTCCCAGGAAAGTCCCTTAAAGCCCCACTAGGTAGGAATTTCACCTTAAAATATCAGTTTCAAAGTCTATCTATTGGTGGGCTGGATTATTACAGTGAGAATGGCATCTCTCCCATTACCACAGAGGGACCTGGTGGCCTGCATCTGGGACTATGTAACTTTCGACCGCGGGTCCCGCACTCTCGCGAGACGTACGTTCTGCTTTACGGCGCTCACGAGCTGTTGGATAAGGAGCATAAGGAGAAGGCAGCTAGTCTAGCCCGCTAGCCCGGTATCGTGTCTCGAAAGATGGCTGAGGCAAAGAAGCGAAAAAGGACGGTGTCGGTGGAAGCCAGGATAAAAAAAAAAGGGAGAGTGACCGTGCACGGCACAAAACCAGAGTTAATATTGGACCGGCTTTTTCACAGTGGAGAGAGCTCATGGCAAAAGAGGGCTGCAAGTCGGACGCCGAGCTGGCAGTGTTGCTGATTGAGATGTGAGTTATATACTCGTGTTCATGAAATGTATTTATCACACATTGTTTTTGTTGGCTGTGTTATCGTGTGTAGTCACAGTCACTATTTGGGTTATCAAAATGTAACTGATTGTAAGCCCATTCAAATAATGTAAACAAGGTTAGCCGAGGTAGCATTTCACCGGCAGAGTTAGCCCCTTTTCGGAGTGTTTTTTTATAGCGAACTTTATGCTTCACGGTGAGAAAAGTTGTTGACTTACTAGCAACTATTGTTTGAAAGCAAAGACAGGCCATATCAGCTTTGTAGGCTGGCGTTGTACCGTCATTATATTGATATTGTCCCGTTTTGAGGTTACAATAGCTACTACGTCTGCTAACGTTACTCTTAGGAGCGGTGCTTGCGCACACTTTGTTGTAGAGCAATAGTTTTAATCCAATGCGTAGGGCCGGTGGCAGCCTGCTTCGACTGGTGGTGCAATGAAAATTGTTGGGGGGTAGAGACGTTTTGTTGACTGGGGGTGGAGAGAGAGATCGCGTTTCATTTTGTTGACCTGGGGGGGGGGTAGAGATCACAATTCATTTTGTTGACTGGGGGGGAATCGCGTTTCATTGAATTCGCATTACGCACTCCTTTTAATTGCGCTAAAATATACGTTAGTAAGTCAGGAGGGGCTGGGGGGGCGCGGTAACTAATAACTTTATTGATTCCAGCTCCACAAGTCTCAGGGTGTTAAAAAAAATGCACGTTCTCCCGGGGGACATCAGCTGGCAACAGCGCTCTGTGTGTTTTACGACAGCAGTGTTGCGCTTCTACTTGCTCTAGTGGCCGCTAGAGCGCACGAAACTGGGATTCCTACCTAGTGGGGCTTTGAATGTCCCCAGTATAACGTTATAACAGTGACCAAAATAGGACGTTTGTGAAAGACCTAATGAGGACGTTATACAGGAGACCAAACGGGGACTTTTACCGAACGTTCGATTTACGTCTCATTCAGAACGTCACTCCATGACCAAAATAGGACATTCTACGGACGTCAATAAGGTCCCCGCAACGTCGCCCAGCGAACGTTGCGCTGGTGACCAATTGGGAACGTCGTGAATGTCCCATCAACGTCTGGGGGACGTCCCCTGTTTGCTGGGATGTCATATACAGAGATAATTATTATTAGATTAGCTGAACCATATTTAGCTGTGTGGACAGAGAAATAATGTAAGACATCGATCACTTTGCTGGTCTGGAAGAAGAGAGTTTATTGAAAAGTGGATACAGTATATTTGTGTCACGCTGATCTTGCCATCTTTCATTGCGAAGACATCTGAAGGACTCAGCAAGAGATAGATTGGCCAATGACAAATAAGCCTTTCAAAAATGGAGCTTGACGTAAATTCTGATAGGCACGGAGTCAAGCTTGCCAACTATAGGAGCCGCTTCTCGAGCTTGAGAATCACCTGAGTGCTCATGAATGTCATCTGATTTGCTGTCACATGATTGCTTGATTGATATGCTAGTTTACTTAAGCTTGCATTCTGAGCAGAGGCTCCGCAGCATGTGCGCTAAACATCACTGCCACCGGAAACTGAGGCACCCGTGAGAAGCAAACTACAAATGCTGGGCTGCTTGTGAACTTTGCTTTCGCATTACAGCAACCATGGACTTAGACCCTGGGACGGTCAGAGGAGGATGGACCTTCCCTCTTAAGCCTGGTTCCTCCCAAGGTTTCTTCCTATTCTTTAGCATATAGGGAGTTTTTCCTTGCCACTGTCGCCACTGGCTTGCTTTTGAGGGGTTTAGACCAGGGTTTTCTATGAAGCGCATCGTGACCAATTGAGTTCCCTTGATCATCTTGGAGGCTGGGAAACATATTCCTAGTTTGCTGCTCAGTTCTGCCTCATTTCTATATTCAAGCAGCGCATCGCCTCCTTCGTGGCCTAATGAAGGTATTAAAGGCCTCAGGACATTGGACACGCAGCCAAGAACATTATCTTCATCCAGGAATTAAGGACATTGTGGAAGCTCAAAATGAATGAGTAAGACTGTGTAAATTGTCACCATGTTTTGTATGTTAAATGAAATCCTCTTGTACTTATATCTGTTTCACGCGTCGTTTAGGATACTTCGATACACATAGTCAGGGCATGAAGCGTCACTCCTCAGCACGCATGCCATGTCATTCACCACAACATACACTTCAATTATTAAAGGTACCTACCTTCATGTTATTCTCTTCAAATCATATAGTATAATTCTCATGAATCTGCTTTGAGAGGACTATCACTACATTTAGAATATTTCTCTTGTATTTGGCCTCAAGAGAAATTGTGCCAGCCGCCGGGCTGTCACGACACATAGTACACTCACATAGAATATTTCTCTTGTGTTTGGCTTCAAGAGAAATTGTGCCAGCCGCCGGGCTGTCACGACACATACTACACTTCACATAGATTTTTTCATTGTATACGGCTTCAAGAATTGTGCCAGCCACTGGGCTGTCTCAGTACACTTACATAAAATATTTCTCTTGTGTTTGACTTCAAGAGAAATTGTGCCAGCCGCCGGGCTGTCACGACACATAGAACACTCACATAGGATATTTCTCTTGTGTTTGGCTTCAAGAGGAATTGTGCCAGCCGCCGGGCTGTCACGACACATAGTACACTCACATAGAATATTTCTCTTGTGTTTGGCCTCAAGAGAAATTGTGCCAGCCGCCAGGCTGTCACGACACATAGTACACTCACATAGGATATTTCTCTTGTGTTTGGCTTCAAGAGAAATTGTGCCAGCCCGCCGGGCTGTCACGACACATAGCACACTTCACATAGAATATTTCTCTTGTGTTTGGCTTCAAGAGAAATTATGCCAGCCGCCGGGCTGTCACGACACTTAGTACACTTCTCATAGAATATTTCTCTTGTGTTTGGCTTCAAGAGAAATTGTGCCAGCCGCCGGGCTGTCACGACACTTAGTACACTCACATAGGATATTTCTCTTGTGTTTGGCCTCAAGAGAAATTGTGCCAGCCGCCAGGCTGTCACGACACATAGTACACTCACATAGGATATTTCTCTTGTGTTTGGCTTCAAGAGAAATTGTGCCAGCCGCCGGGCTGTCACGACACATAGCACACTTCACATAGAATATTTCTCTTGTGTTTGGCTTCAAGAGAAATTATGCCAGCTGCCGGGCTGTCACGATACTTAGTACACTTCTCATAGAATATTTCTCTTGTGTTTGGCTTCAAGAGAAATTGTGCCAGCCGCCGGGCTGTCACGACACTTAGTACACTTCACATAGGATATTTCTCTTGTATTTGGCTCAAGAGAAATCGTGCCAGCCGCCGGGCTGTCATGACTCATAATACCCTTCGCATAGAATATTTCTCTTGTATTTGGCTTCAAGAGAAATTGTGCCAGCTGTCGGGCTGTCATGACACATAGCAAACTTCACATAGAATATTTCTCTCGTGTTTGGCTTCAAGAGAAATTGTGCCAGCTGCCGGGCTGTCACGACACTTAGTACACTTCACATAGAATATTTCTCTTGTATTTGGCTCAAGAGAAATTGTGCAAGCCGCCGGGCTGACATGTGGTTCGCATCACGTAGAATATTTCTCTTGTATTCGGCTTCAAGAGAAATTGTGCCAGCCGCCGGGCTGTCTCTACACATAGTACACTTCACATGGAGTATTTCTTTCATACTTGGCTTCAAGAGAAATTCTGAAAGCTGTTGAGCTGCCTTTAAACCTATGGAAGCGCCATATTCCATCGTTGGCGTGCGCCAGTATGGTTCTGTGAAGGGGGGTTAATTGCAGCTCCCTGCCTTCAGTTCCACCCTGGACGGGCAGGGATCTCTCGAACAGAGCCATACCGCCAAACTCAATGTATGCTTGTATGCTTTTAATAAATATTCTCTCTGACAAAGTGTCCTATCAGAAATGGAGCTTGACGTAAATTCTGATAGGCACGGAGTCAAGCTTGCCAACTATAGGAGCCGCTTCTCGAGCTTGAGAATCAGCTGAGTGCTCATGAATGTCATCTGATTTACTGTCACATGATTGCTTGATTGATATGCTAGTTTACTTAAAGCTGTAGTATACGATTTGAAAGTTTGATCATTATTAATAACCTAATTTAGATGGTGGTTATGGTCCTATAGTACAAAACCCAAAACCAGTGAAGTTGGCACGTTATGTAAATCGTAGATAAAAACAGAATACAATGATTTGCAAATCCTTTTCAACTTATATTCAATTGAATACACTGCAAAGACAAGATGTTTAATGTTCAAACTGAGAAACTTTATTTTTTTTTTTTGCAAATAATCATTAACTTAGAATTTAAAGGCAGCAACACATTGCAAAAAAAAAAGTTGGCACAGGGGCCTTTTTTACCACTGTGTTACATCACCTTTCCTTCTAACGACACTCAGTAAACGTTTGGGAACTGAGGAGACCAATTTTTGAAGCTTTTCAGGTGGAACTCTTTCCCATTCTTGCTTGATGTACAGCTTAAGTTGTTCAACAGTCCGGGGTCTCCGTTGTCGTATTTTACGCTTCATAATCGCCACACATTTTCAATGGGAGACAGGTCTGGACTACAGGCAGGCCAGTCTAGTACCCGCACTCTTTTACTACGGAGCCATGCTGTTGTAACACGTGCAGAATGTGGCTTGGCATTGTCTTGCTGAAATAAGCAGGGGCGTCCATGAAAAAGACGTTGCTTGGATGGCAACATATGTTGCTCCAAAACCTGTATGTACCTTTCAGCATTAATGGTGCCTTCACATATGTGTAAGTTGCCCATGCCTTGGGCACTAATACACCCCATACCATCACAGATGCTGGCTTTTGAACTTTGCGCCTATAACAGTCCGGATGGTTCTTTTCCTCTTTGGTCCGGAGGACACGACGTCCACAGTTTCCAAAAACAATTTGAAATGTGGACTCGTCAGACCACAGAACACTTTTCTACTTTGCATCAGTCCATCTTAGATGAGCTTGGGCCCAGCGAAGCCGGGCGGCGTTTCTGGGTGCTGTTGATAAATGGCTTTCGCTTTGCATTGTAGAGTTTTAACTTGCACTTGCAGATGTAGCGACGAACTGTAGTTACTGACAGTGGTTTTCTGAAGTGTTCCTGAGCCCATGTGGTGATGTCCTTTACACACTGATGTCGGTTTTTTGATGCAGTACCGCCTGAGGGATCGAAGGTCATGGGCATTCAATGTTGGTTTTCGGCCTTGTCGCTTCGTGCAGTGATTTCTCCAGATTCTCTGAACCTTTTGACGATATTACGGACCGTAGATGATGAAATCCCAAAATTTCTTGCAATAGCTCGTTGAGGAATGTTGTTTTAAACTGTTCGACAATCAGCTCACGCATTTGTTCACTAAGTGGTGACCCTCGCCCCATCCTTGTTTGTGAATGACTGAGCATTTCAGGAAGCTGCTTTTATACCCAATCATGGCACCCACCTGTTCCCAATTAGCCCGTTCACCTGTGGGATGTTCCAAATAAGTGTTTGATGAGCATTCCTCAACTCTCTCAGTCTTTTTGCCACTTGTGCCAGCTTTTTTTGAAACATGTTGCAGGCATCAAATTCCAAATGAGCTAATATTTACAAAAAATTACAAAGTTTACCTGTTCGAACATTAAGTAACTTGTCTTTGCAGTGTATTCAATTGAATATAGGTTGAAAAGGATTTGCAAATCATTGTATTCTGTTTTTATTTACGATTTACACAACGTGCCAACTTCACTGGTTTTGGGTTTTGTACAATCTACACAATGTGAAGAGCAAAAAAACGAAAAAAATCCATTCACTCTACTGGCTGCAGGGCTGCGGAGACGTTGACCAATGTAAGCCATCCGGCCGGATGGCTTACATTGGTCAACGTCTCTCTCCTACTCTCATCCAATCCCCTCGTTCTAGTTGATACTCCCCCGAGAGCTTGCTTTGACTCCAAGTGCTCCACGTTCCGCCTTGTCCCCGCCCCCTTCCGCGTTATAAACTTTCTGCAACAAGCAAGTAGCTGAGTAGCAGCTTAGCAACAAGTGCTAGAAGAATGGAAAAGAAAGACAGCGACAGCAGCAAGCGGCCCCTGCTTGCCCCACTGGCAAAAGTTGGGAGAAAGCGTAAGTCTGCAGAGGAAAAGGCAGAGACGAAGAGGAAATGTGAGCAACGCAGGACTCAAAGCCGAGTAAACATCGGGTCATCCATTCACCGCTGGAGGAAGCTCAGGATTTGGGCCTGAAAACCGATGCTGATACAGCAGACTTTTTGTTGAACAGGTAGTAATTTTTGACTTTTATTGTGTGAGTTGTTACATAAATAACTTTTTGTAAGTCTATGACAATGCTGGCTTATGACTGTAAACGCTGCCAGTCGTTTTCTCTGTGTCGACAGATGGCGTCAGAACGTTAGCCGTTTATTTTTTGCATTGTAAACTAGCATTGCTATCATCAGTGTTGTGCCTGAATGCATTCAATGAACTCATGAACTCGTTCATATGTATTTCCGATTGATGAACGTTATTGTGAACGTGTTCATTGTGGCGTTTGTGAACGGCGCGCTCACTTACTGATGCAGAAACCCCAGCTAAAACACACTGCAAACATCCCGGTGATTGAGAAAGGCAGCTGTTGACATTGTAATTTACGTCAGGTTTCACATGCATTAAGTAACTTTAAATGTTGCTATACCTGCGAATCCGACATGGTAAATCTTCATTCAAGGCTGGCTCTGTGTCTGTTTACTGCCGGCCGGCTTATTGCTCTGTTAGAGGGGGTGTGTCTGGGAGTCTCCACGCGGACGGCCACACGTGCTCGGTGGGAAGGATCAGGGAGCACAGAGGGGAGGGGTGTGTGTGTGTGTGGGCAGGATGCTTTTTTCAAATTTTTCTCAACGTCTCAATCTTTCTCAACTGATTCTCAGATCGTATACTACAGCTTTAAGCTCGCATTCTGAGCAGAGGCTCCGCAGCATGTATGCTTAACATCCCTCCTCCTCCCCAGCTCCTCCCGTCGATTTTTAGCATTCTGCAATCCTGTTTATTTCTGTCTAAATTGTTGTACAATAACAATGTCTCTTCTTTTTGAGGTCATTGTTGCTATAGGCTCTGTTCTGTGAAGGGGGGTTAATTGCAGCTCCCTGCCTTCGGTTCCACACTGGACGGGCAGGGATCTCTCGAACAGAGCCATACCGCCAAACTCAATGTATGCTTGTATGCTTTTAATAAATATTCTCTTTGACAAAGTGTCCTATCAGAAATGTTTTGGAATAAATCTTTAAAAATTTACAGAAGACATTTATTTGAAGTTGGAAGAGTGTGTTTAAACAAGTCTTAATGGTTGCACAACATTTACAGGGTTTTAGTACAGTTTTAGACTGTATTTGCAATTCCATTAGCCAAAAAATGTCAGGTGGCGCAACCAAAATTTCTTGAAAAAAAAAAAAACACACTTCCCTCTTTTTTTTCTTAGTGATTTTTTTTTAAGTATACCTGAGAGTGTCTACTTTGCCTAAAACATTACTATTTTGTAGTTGAGCTGGGTATTAAAAGTAACTTATGGATTCTTTATTGTAGGGGGCGGGTATTTTGGTTTTCCAAACAATTTAAGAACAATTAAACTATTAAACTTTATTTGAAAGGTTTTCAATATAAAATTATGCCCCCCATATTAATATTATATTAATTCATATTTTAAATTACATATTTAATACATTTCACATATCGTTAACTTGCTCGGACGGTTGGGCCACCTGACATTTTGAGGGCTTGAGATGGCAAAACATAAAATATATATCATTTTTATGATAAACTGGAAATATGTTCAAATTAAACAGGTTCTATAGAATAAAATGATGCTTATTATGAATCATTTGAAATGATTTTAAACCAAAGTAGTGCACTCGGACAATGTCACGTCATTGACCCAGATATCCCTTTTTTCACGCCTGATCAGCTGCCCTGCTCCATTGTCTGCCCCTCCTAAACATCAGTGCCTTTAGTCTTTTACCTCCGAAACACTGCTGTGATTACCTCTGAGTCTGTGCAAATCCACTGACTAACAGAATCATCCCAGCATTAATAATAAATCCAGAAAGACAACTCTGATGCCTACATACTTGTTTGAATGAATGAATGAATGAAAGAAAATTAAATTTATTTAGCATTTTTCTTGCAAGGACTTAAAGCACTTTACCTCAACCACCACCACTAATGTGTAGCACCCACCTGGGTGATGCACGGCAGTCATTTTGCACCAGAACACTCACCACTGAAAGTGCTAGCTTGGATCTGGAGGGAGTGCAGTTTTACGCGTTTTCCTGAAACATGGTAACATAAACAGAAACCGTACTGTAAATGTAACCATCCTTGGCTTTCTCGCGGTTTGAGCGGACAGAGGCACCACCGCGAGTGGTTGGAAGAAAGGAGGGGGGGCTTGCCATATCTGTTAACTCCAGGTGGTGCAATCCAGGATACATTTCAGTCAAAGACAGTGTGTGCAGCCCGAACATCAAGCTGATTGCCTCTGGACTTCATCCATACTTCCTGCCAAGGGAGTTTACGAGTGTCATTGCCTTTACCGTTTATATTCCTCTGTCCTGGAATGCAGAAGCAGCATGTGATGTCATTCACTGGGTTACTGCAGGACTTTAGACAACACTTATCACCTGTAATTGTGATGAAGGCGCCTTTCAACTATGCCTCTCCCTCCTCCCCCCTTCCTACTTTCTATCAGTTTAAGTGCTCTACCAGACAAAAAAAGACTTTGGCTCTGCTGTATGAAAATGTTAAAAATGCATAGAGCTCCACTGCCCTTCCACCACTTGGCAGGTCAGATCTTAACCTATTCTTGTTCTCATCTTACAAGTCAGTTGTCCAGCAGCTGCCAGTGACAGTGTGGACAATGAGGAAATGGTCTCACGAGGCCATGGAGACAGAGTGGTGCCCTGGATGCTAGGGACTGGAATGCACTTTGAGCCACGTGTTGAGGACATCAATGGCATAACTGACTGTGTCTCTGAGCACTCTGGCTTCTGCAGTGACAACTCCATCTCAGCTGAGTGTATCAAAAACAAGGGAGATTGTGGTGGATTTCAGGAAGAACAAGTCCCCACCTTCTCCAGTCTGCATCGATGGGTGTGGGATGGAGATGGTCGCATCCTGCAAGTACTTGGGTGAAAAACTGCTACTCTAACTTGAGGAATATGGACTGATAAAGGTGTCCCTTTAGTTCAGCATATATTTCTGGGTACTTCATTTTGCTCAAAAATTTTACTCTGTGGTAGCATATTTGAATAAAAACCCTAATTTCAAAGACAGGGATTTGGTATTGCACATACAGCTTTCCATATATGTAGTGTATTTTGTATTCTAATTCTGCCCCTCTCTTATGAATAATCTAGAAAATATTAAGGCTTGAAATGAAAAAAAAGTTCCGTTTTTAACATTTTATACCAAAAAAATGACACCATCCACCAACATCAAATTGACTGTTTTAGAAAGATTAGATGCCTGTTATTAATATATCCAAAATTAGTGATGGCGTTCTGCTTCATTTTCTCAAAATAATTTTTTGAAAATATGGTATTTTAGTCGGCACACAGCATTTAATGGCACCATTAAGGCACCATTAAGGCGCATTCAAACATTTTATAAAATGCACATAGTTAATTCAAGTTTGTTTATTTCATAAATGAATTACACAAGAATTACAATAATTTATTTTGAATGTAGCAAACCAGGAACCAGAAGCAAGCAGTTGTAGAACGAATCGAGAGTCCAAGTCAGAGATCACAAAAGTACAGTACAGTGCCAAAAAACAAGTCAAGTCAACTTTATTTCAAAAGCACATTTAAACACAACGAAGTTGATCCAAAGTGCTGCACAGTTCAACATACACAAAAAATACAAATAAGAGAAGACAAATAAAAGAGGCTGAACAAGCACAGTACTAAAAATAGATAAAATAGCACAGAAATATTAAAATCAAGCAGTCTGAAAAGCTAAGGCATGAAAATGAGATTTTAAATGAGATTTAAGAATGTCTATAGTGGGAGATGATCTGATTTCGAAGGGGAGGCTGTTCCAAAGCCTGGGTGCAGCGACAGGAAAGGCCCGATCACCTTTAAGCTTCAGCCGTGATCGCGGAACTGAAAATAAAAGCTGGTTTGATGACCTGAGGGACCTTGGGGCAGAATATGGGATAAGAAGATCAATAATGTATTGAGGTGCAAGACCATGAAGTGCCTTAAAAGCGAAAAGTAAAACCTTCAAATCAACGCGGTATTTGACCGACAGCCAGTGGAGTGAAGCCAGGACAGGAGTGATATGATCCCTCCTCTTTGTGCCAGTTAAAAACCTTGCAGCCGCATTCTGCACAGCCTGAAGCCAAGACAAGGAGCTTTGTGATACCCCCATATAAAGCGCATTGCAGTAATCCAAGCGAGATGTACTAAAGGCAAGGATCACGGTCTCCAAGTCCCTGGGAGTTAAAAGTGATTTAAGCTTGGCTATCATGCGAAGCTGAAAGAAACTACCTTTAACGACAGGGCTAATCTGCCTATCAAATTTCAATGATGGTTCAAAAACTACGCCATGATTTTTTACATGGTCATGCAAGTTGCCGGAAAGAGGGCCTAACTGACTACTATCTATAGGAACTGAGGGAGGAGGTCACATCGGAACACAATCCAATATTCAAGTTCATGGGACAGGCAGAGTTCGGCAACAATGGATCAGAATGGCAACGGTACATAAACAGTAGGCAAAAATCAGAGTAGATGAGACATAGCAAAAATCCAATAACCAGGACAACAAAAGCCAGGAATCGTAGTCAGGCAGGCAGGGTCAAAGCCAGAACAATAAAAACGGAGGAATCAAAAGTGCACAGGCAGAAATCAGAAGTTGGGCAAAGGGTGTCTAAAATCTCACAGATCGACTGGCATACGGGTCTCTTGGCACAGAGGAAATGATCAATGTTCTGACGGGGTGCTTAAATGCACCAGAGTCACATGCTGCAGAGAAACAGGTGGAGGGGAGTAACAGATAATGAGCAATGAAGGTGAGCACAAAAGGAAGCCCTAATACAATAATTGGCAAAAGCCAAGACGCGGAGTGAGAACACATAGACAACCTATGACAGATAAACGAATCCGGTTAAGGAGTTCTACGTGCACAGAGCACAGGATAGCAATTAAGCACGTGCGAAAGATTTCGCGGAAACACAGAAAGATACAGGGAAAGCAAAGCAAGGGGCGAAGATTAGAACAGGGCGAGTGCTGAGATTTCGTTAGTAGTAAAAAGTAGCGGTGCCACTTTACAAATTAACCCAAGTGCTCGTTATTTAGTTAGTAATATGTACATGGGTTAGTTAGGTTAGAAACTATGATAGAAAATATAAATTTTAGTATTATTAGTGATCAAGGAAAGCAGAGCGAAGGAAGTAAACGAGAATTGAAGTAATTATGTGAAACATCAGAAACCACTGAAATCACCTGAAGCATGTGGGCACGCAGACTGAGGAGACGGAACGTGCCATACTGATCACAAGACAGGGGTAGACACTGGTGCACAGAACAGAAAAATAAACAAATGGCAAAACCAGAAACTGGGATGTAGACTAATGATAAATGATACATAATAATGAAAAATAACAAAAACAGGTAGCAGACACAGGCAGAATCGTAACAAATCGTCCCATGAATAACAAAAGGTCACAAGTGACATTCCTGATGAAACCTGTTTTTCGCCACCATTCGTAGAGCAGAAAAACAAGTTTCATCAGGAATGTCACTTGCGACCTTTTGTTATTCATGGGACGAAATTCATTATCTGCAATATAGCTATCTTGCAGAGGATGTGTTAAGAATGCCATTTTATTTGATCACAGATTAAATTTTATACATATATTTTATATATTATATATATTTATTTACACACACATATATATATATATATTAATACATACACACACACACACACACACATATGGGGTGCCGTTTGTAAAATAGGGTGTGTTGTTTTATACTGTACAGTTTTTGCACATTTAGCGTCTAAAACCGGGAAAAAAGATTGTTGCCATTTTAAATCGTCTCTTTTTCACACATTTACGCACAAATATGTGTAAATTGGTTTAGAAAAAATGATATCATTTTTTGTAGTATAACTTTTTGTAGAAGGAAAAAGAGGATATTCAATACTAAATCTGAACTTTAAATGTAAATCAAATTGCTAAATTTAAATCTAAATTATTATATATACACATATATATATATACATACACAATTAAATATTTAATTATATACACTGCGCCCTCAATAATTATTGGCACCCCTGGTTAAGATGTGTTCTTTAGCTTTTAATAAATTCAGTTTTTTTCTAAATAATATAGGACCACAATGAAAAAAAGATGAAAATCCAACCTTTAATTCAAGTGCATTTATTCAGTGGGAAAAAAATCCCACATTAAGAAATAATTCTTTTACATCAAATCATGTGTGCCACAATTATTAGCACCCCTGATGTTAACACTTTGTACAACCCCCTTTTGCCAACAAAACAGCACCTAATCTTCTCCTATAATGTTTCACAAGATGAAAGAATACAGAAAGAGGGATCTTTGACCATTCCTCTTTGCACAATCTCTCTAAATCATCCAGCGACCTGGGTCCTCTCCTCTGCACTCTCCTCTTCAGCTCACTCCACAGGTTTTCAATGGGGTTGAGGTCTGGGGACTGAGATGGCCATGGGAGGAGCTTGATTCTGTGTCTGGTGAACCATTTCTGTGTTGATTTGGCCACATGTTTAGGGTCATTATCTTGCTGAAAGACCCAGTGACGACCCATCTTCAGCTTTCGGGCAGAGGCCACCAGATTTTGTTTTAAAATGTCCTGGTATTTCAAAGCGTTCATGATGCCATGCACCCTAACAAGGTTCCCAGGGCCTCTGGAAGAGAAACAGGCCCATAGCATCACCGATCCTCCCCCATACTTCACAGTGGGCATGAGGTGCTTTTCTGCATACTCATCTTTTGTGTTCCGCCAGACCCACTTAGAGTGTTTGTTGCCAAAAAGCTCTATCTTGATCTCATCTGACCAAAGCACACGGTCCCAGTTGAAGTCCCAGTACCGCTCAGCGAACTTCAGACGTTTGCATTTATGATTGTGAGTGAGAAAAGGTTTTTTCCGTGCTTGCCTCCCAAACAGCCTGTTGGCATGTAGATGGCGCCTGATGGTTGTTTTGGAGACTTTGTGACCCCAAGATGCTACCATTTGTTGCAATTCTTTAACAGTGAGCTTTGGAGAACTCTTTATTTCTCTTACCATCCTCCTCACTGTGCGTGGTGGCAAAATAACCTTGCGTCCTCGTCCAGGTTTGTTTACCACTGTTCCAGTTGTTTTAAAATTCTTAATGATTCCTCTGACAGTAGATATGGGCAGATGCAGGCGAGTGGCTATTTTCTTGTAGCCATTGCCTGACTTGTGAAGGTCGACACACATCTGCCTTACTTGAATGGTGTGTTCCTTTGTCTTTCCCATGTTGAAGAGTGGATAAGAGAAATGGCCTCTGTGTCACGTCATATTTATACCCCAGGAAACAGGAAGTGATGAATTACTAATTAAATGTTCCTAGATACTCTGATCAACTTTGTAAACTACTGTAGAAATGACAGAAATACTTCAATTACATTTATTTCCTAGGAATTGTTAGGGGTGCCAATAATTGTGGAACAGGTGATTTTATGAAAAATAATTATTTCTTAGGAATTTTTTTTCCCCTTAAAATTCACTTGAGTTGAAGGTTACATTTTTCTACAATTTTCAGTGTAAGAGTCTGCTTCTGCAATAAAAATTGAATTTATTTTAAGGCTTTTAACACATCTTAACCAGGGGTGCCAATAATTATGGAGGGCGCTATATATATATATATATATATATATATATATATATATATAATTTAGGATTTAGATTTAAGATTTAAGGTTTTCTTACACATGAAGACAGCTCGAGCAATTAGTCAACAGCGCGCTGGCGAGAAATGGCGACGGGTATAAGCCAAGATTCGGCAACAGCCATACGAATGGCTGTTTCCATAGGTGTACGGGCAGCGATATCTTTTTCCGTACCGTTAATGCGTCGCCATTCTGGAATTCTGGTCCCCCCACTTCACTCTCGTCCCATAATCGCCTCAATTTGCGTCTTGATTACGCCGACAAAATAAGGCTACAGTTTGCCCACCGTCTTACTCGCAAGCAAGCTGGTTGGCTATCTAGCTAGCAAACTAAAGTGATGTCAAACTGTATGATGTTCTAGCTAGCGCACCAATGTATTTAGCTACATAGCCAACTGGCTAGCGAGCTAAAAAGGCTTCAGTTCACTTAAATGGAATACTCGTGAGCGAGCTATTTGTCTGTCATTTTATCAAGATGAAGTGACATCGAAATCTATAGTGTTATTGCTTGCATGCCAATGTATTTAACATCCCAACTTTCCTCATTTCAGGAGGGCATTCACAGTAACTGTCACTGGGAATCATTGTCATCTCTTCAATGATGAAAGTCTGTAGTGCCCAGCTTTATTCACATTGGATATAAGGAGCAATGTGAACTATGGAAGTGTTTTCTTTTTTCTTTTTTTCCCCTCTTGGTCCTAGAAATTGTGATGTGTTAACCGTTCAGAAAAAAAAATTGCAGCCTGCGAAAAGGATACCATAAGCATTTGTCAAACACAAAAAGGCTGTAACCGGTTATTATCATTATAGACAGTTCGATATCACTTTAGCTAGGTAGCCAACTAGCTCGCTAGCAAGACAGTGCACGCAAACTGTAGCCTTATTTTGTCGGCGTAATTATTTCTGAGAATACTTCGGTCATTGAAAGTGAACTGTAGCCTTTTAGCTCGCTAGCCATGCAGTTGGCTATGTAGCTAAATACATTGGTGCGCTAGCTATAACATTATACAGTTCGACATCACTTTAGTTTGCTAGCTAGATAGCCAACCAGCTCGCTTGCGAGTAAGACAGTTGGCAAACTGTAGCCTTATTTTGTCGGTGTAATCAAGACGCAAATTGATGTATTTATGCGACGAGAGTGAAGTGGGGGGACCAGAATTCCAGAGTAGCGACACATTAACGGTACGGAAAAAGATATCGCTGCCCGTACACCTAAGGAAACAGCCATCTGTATGGCTGTTGCCGAATCTTGGCTTATACCCGTCGCCATTTCTCGCTAGCGCACTGTTGACTACTCGCTCGAGCTGTCTTCACGCGCAAGTCATGTACAACCCACAGAACAGCAATGCTGACAGTGCCATCTACTGGCGAACAGGTTAAATCTAAAACCTTAAATCTTAAATCTAAATCCTAAATTATATATATAATTATATATTTAATTATATTTATATAATTTAGATTTATATTTAGCAATTTGATTTATATTTAATGTTTAGATTTAGTAGTGAATGTCCTCTTTTTCCTTCTACAAAAAGTTATACTACAAAAAAACAATATCACCTTTTCCACACCAATTTACACATATTTGTGCATAAATGTGTGAAAAAGAGACGGTTTAGAATGGCAACAATCTTTTTTCTCGGTTTTTGACGCTAAATGTGCAAAAACTGTACGGTATAAAACAACACACCCTATTTTACAAACGGCGCCCCATACACACACACACACACACACTTTTTATTAATTTATTTATTAATTAATCATACTATAAAATAAAACAAAAATAACATTTTTTAAGCTGTAAGTTTAGAAACATGTTTGGTCATGCAGAAGCTACAGTATAATTTGTCTGAACAGTTCATGCATCCGCACGGCCCAGCAAAAAGTTTTTTTTGGCCCAGGAGGGAAGACCTATGCTGGGTACCTGTGCAACATATCATTGCCAAGATTGAAGTTCCAAGCACTACAACTGGACGTAGATATGCAGTCAAGGAGCAGGACACCAAAGTAGCTAAAGACGTCATGAAAGAGTTCAAATAATTTGTGTGTTGTCTGTGCTAACTGCTATCAACTGGTCATTTAAAACATTTCATTATTTCCAATTCTGCAGGACTGTCAAAAACTCTTTAACACAGGTTATTACTAATTGAAGCATACAGGTTAATTTGGTCCACTTGGATGTGAATGTTCATTGATCCCATAATTTTAACTAATGATTTGTAACAAGTTTGATCTTCCACTGATGTTGAGACCACAGTATTTCAATATATAACCCATATACAGTTTTCAAATATAATTCAAGTGTAAGTTAACATTTATGAAATAAAGCACTTTGTTGAGTTTGAGCTTTCTATCATTAAGTATGCGCATTTTATAAAATAATGTTTGATTATGCCTTCGATGCCATTAAATGCTGTGCGTCCACAAAAATACCATATTTTCAAAAATTCATTTTGAGAAAATGAAGCAGAACACCATCACAAATTTTGTATATGTTAATAATAGGCATCTAATCTCTCTAAAGCAGTCAATTTGATGTTGGTGGATGGTGTCATTTTTTGGGTATAAAATGTAAATAATAGCACAGATTTTATTTTTTTCATTTTCAGGCCTTAATATTTTCTTGATCATTCATAAGAGAGGGGCAGAATTAAAATACAAAATACACAACATATATGGGAAGCTGTATGTGCAATACCAAATCCCTGTCTTTGAAATTAGGCATTTTACAGTCCTTCAAATATGCTATCACAGAGCGCAGAGTAAAATTCGAGCAACTTCACCACCCAATTTCAGCACCCAGAAATATATGATGAACTAAAGTGAACGCTTTATAAGTCCATATTCCTCAAGTTAGAGTAGCAGTTTTTCACCCCTGAAAATTTGAAGGACTTAGCCGACATACTTTTCTAGATATAACCATGTGAAAGTGGCTCCTCAGAAATCACTGTTCAAAAAGGGCCGGAACTTAGTTGCAAAAATATTTTTTTTATGACAAAACTATTCGGAGTTGAGAGCTAAAATTTTGGATTTATCCTATTATGAGGTATAGCCACCCGCTGGAATTTTTTGTGCCAAATCTGAGATGGTCAAGTGGGAAATTTCCCTGAAATTCAGATATGACATGAAATGACCCAGATATAACCTGTTATTTTGTGATGTGGGTCCTTTATAAGCATTTCAGCCACGTTAAGGGTTCCTAGCTTGGATAAGGGTGAAGACCACAACTTTAAATGACAGTATAGCTGGATGTGTTCTGAAGCAATTCAGATTGGGTTGTTTGTTAGAACAACATTCTTTTTGCTGTCAGGACCTGAAATTGCACCTTGTGTGTCACAGCTCAAATTCAATACCTTGAAGTCATACAGAGCTACCCATTGAAGAATGATTTCATTACTATGACATGAGTTCACTTCAATAAAAACATTCACTCTGGGGCCGAAATCTGTTTGTAAAAATTTCACATAATGTAGACATTCAACCAAAATGTGAATATTGTCAGCAATTCTGATCTTTTTACTTCAACAATTTGTCTTCCCTCTGTGGGTAAGCTGCGGCTGGGAATGGTTCTTTTTAGGGGAGAGTTTTTTTCGTGGGGTGGGGAGGGGAATGGGACCGAACAGGACAGTATCACTTTACCACTTGGCACTCAGAATTGAGAGGCTAGACAATGGTTAACATCACTGTTTTGAGTTGGAACAGAGGTGGTTGGAACGCTCCCCACAAACGATTAAGCATGTTAGATCTACTCCACACCAAGCGTATTGACATAGCTCTCCTGCAGGAAACACATCTACTCTCCAAAGTTAGAGTCTCTAGCAAATAAATATTATTATGTGCTTGCCTCTTCCTCGGCTGATAATAAAACCAAAGGAGTTGCTATTTTGGGTAAAGGCAGTCTGAAATGTAATTTTTTGGGTTCATGGGAGGATAATGCTGGCAGAGTTGTGATGGCTAAGCTAGAGCTCTCTGGTAGGAAAATAGCTCTCTGGTCTGTTTATGCACCAAATACTCATGACAGAGATTTTTATAATTTACTTTTGGATAAAATGTTGGAGTTAAATGTTGATGGTTGGTGGGGATTTTAATGCGGTTTGGAATGTGGCAATGGATAGAACAGGCCCATCGGATTCCAATGACCAGAGAGCTGCTTCCTCTGCTATGAGAGTTTGGGCTAATAGTTTAGGACTGTCAGATCTGTGGCGAGCAAGTAACCCCTCAGTTCAGGCTTACACCTTCTTTTCACACAGACATAAATCATCCTCTAGGATTGACTATATATTCACATCTACCCAATTAATTCAAAGTCTATCCAATATTTCTTTACTACCGATGCCTATGGCTCTATCCGATCATCGAGGTGTGCTTGGTTCATTTGTTTTCAGTAGTGTACCGTCTCGTGCAGCCCGATGGCGTTTTAACACCAGTTTATTAGAAAACAAAGAATTTAGGTCTCAGTTCATAGAAAAATTATCGGAGTTCCTAGAATTTGATTTGGGCTCGGTAGATGATAATAGAATATTGTGGGATGCAGTTAAAGGCTTCATCAGGAGTAATGCTACTGCATTTGCCTCTAACCTGCGCAAGGCTCAGACAGCAAGGCTTCAGGGTCTAGAGGATGAATTTGCTCATTTGGATTCTGTTCTTTCTGCAAACTACTCTGAACACCTGGCTTTACAATACGATTTGGTCAAAAAAGAGATCAATTCCATCTTGAAACAACGTTCAGAATTTCTTATTCATAGAACAACTTTATTATTTTCAAGGCTCAAGACCGAGTCATCTTTTGGCCATGAAAATCAGGTCCAGTGAGCAGTTTGCAGACATACCTTCTATCCAAACTGATAATGGGTGTATCACCACAGATCCAATGCAAATCAAAGAAACATTTAGTAAATTTTATGCTGATCTATATAAATCAGATATAGTTTTTGACAAAGGTAAGTGTGACGCTTTCCTAGCTAACCTAAATATCCCTGTGTTATCAGAACGAGATGCCAACATTTTAGCGGAGAGAATTTCTTTAGCTGAGTTAAGAGATGCTGTCTCTAATATGCAAAAAGGTAAATCACCAAGACCGGACGGAATACCTCCTGAGTTTTATTTAGTTTTTTGGGACTAACTAGGACCTGTACTCCTTGATATGATTCACTGTTCTATAAATAAGGGTAGTTTTTCTAGAGATGATAATATAGCAATGATATCCCTGCTCCTGAAAAAACATAAAAACCCAACTGACTGTAACAGTTACCGGCCCCTCAGCCTGTCAAATGCCGACATCAAGATATATGCTAAATTGCTGTCTAGCCGCCTTCAGGTACATATGTCATCACTGATAAACCCTGACCAAACAGGTTTTATTCAATCGCGATTAGTCTCAGACAATCTCAGATGCTTACTACATATAATTGATTCATCAGCTGAGATTAATTCTCCAGCGGCTGTTCTATCCTTGGATGCGATGAAGGCATTCGACAGACTGGAATGGTCGTACCTGTGGGCTGTACTTGAGATAATGGGATTTGGTAAGAACTTCATTTCAATGATCAAGGTTTTATATTCAAACCCAACCGCAATGGTGCTTACAGGCAGAAATTGTTCTTCAATATTTTCAGTTACAAGATCATCTCGTCAAGGCTGTCCGTTGAGTCCCAGTCTCCTTGCTCTTTCAATGGAGCCCCGAGCTCAGATGATTAGAGAGTCCACTGTGATTACACCTATTTCAATTAAAGGTACACAACACCATCTGGCCTTATATGCTGACGACATTCTGGCATTTCTGGAAAATCCATCACAATCAGTGCCACACTTATTATCTGTTATGGAGACATTTGGGTCCTTCTCTGGCCTAAAGATTAATTGGGGGAAATCCGCTCTGTTGCCATTGAATGAAGCCGCCAAATCTCTTTCTCTACCTGTCGTCATCCCAATAGTTCAACAGTTCAGATATCTGGGCATAGATATTTTCTCTTCTGTGAAGAGTATCGTAAAGTATAATTATGCCCAGGTACTTGACAAGACAGTTGGTGATCGAGACAGGTGGTTTAATATGAATAATTCCCTTCAGGGCCGGATCTCAATCATCAAAATGAACGCAATGCCCAGAATAAATTTTGTGAGCTCTATGATCCCTTTGTCCCCTCCTGCTGGATATTGGAATAAACTTCAGTCAGCAGTTACCAAATTCGTTTGGAAGGGGAAACGTCCGCGTATTAAATCTTCAACATCACAGCGTAGAAGATCAGATGGTGGTCTAGCAGTGCCAAATTTCAAATTATATTTTTGGTCTTTCGTCTTAAGGCCGCAAGGCACATGGTTTGATCCTCATCTGGAAGTCTCCTGGCGTAGTTTGGAGGAAAATTTAGTATCTCCTTCTTACCTACAAGAAATAATTTTTTCTAATATTTCTCTCATGCCGACTACGTTTTGGCTCGCTGGTTTTTGAGCTCATTCGAACTTGGCGTTCTGTTGAAAAACTCTGCAAAACATCTTGCTTATGGCATCTTTACACACCTATCTTTAATAACAGAGGTCTGATGATTGGGAGAAGGCCCATTACATTTCCCCCTTGGGAAAAGCAGGGTGTTCATTTGCTTGGTGATATTCATGATAACAGGGGTCTCTGTCCATTCCAAGACATCAAGAGCAATTTCAATCTGCCAGGGACATCCTTCTTTTTTTATTTGCAGTTAAGAGCATCACTCAGAGCACGTGGAGTTCCGTGGGAACAGTCTTTACCAATTCATCCCTTACATGAGCTTATCACCACGAGGAAGGAATCTGATGGCTTGGTATCGATTTTATATAAATATTTATTAGAAGCTACATATAAGCCTTTGGATAAAATTTGGAGAGGAGATGTTCCAGAGTTTGGACAGGAATTTAACCGGGATGTTATATGGTATAATATCAAGCTATCATCTCGAAACCCAGACCATCAACAAGTTCATTTTAATTTTGTCCATAGAACATACCTTAATCCTCGTAAGCTTTACCTTATGAATTGGAGTACTGATCCCTTGTGTGCCCTATGTTCTCTGGGTGTGACTGGCACATTTTTACACATGTACTGGGAATGCCAGCCTGTTGCTCTTTTCTGGAAAATGGTCACTGATGTATTATCAGATCTTGTATCAGAAAGAATTCCGTTTTCGATTCCTGTTTTGATTTTAAATGACTGCTCATCAATGTCCATTCCTAATCATAGAAAATGCATTGTCTTGGCCGGACTAACAGCCACAAAGAAAATGCTGGCAACTCGTTGGAAACCTCCACACTTACTGTCTAGGAAGCAATGGCTGCTTTCTTTTCTGGATGTTGTTTATATGGAGATATCCACAGCTCGGACAAATGGAGCAAAAGAGGCTAGACTGAAGTCATGGCGTGTAGTCGCTGAATGTTTAAAAAACTTGTGTATCCAACTGTAACTCGCAATGTAATGTTACTAGTGCTGATTGTTAACCGGTCAATGTTTTGCCTATCTGTGATTTTGTCTTGTATGGTAGTGATAGCTGTCCCACGGGTCCTGACTTGGAGTAGGGTGAGGGTTTGGTAAGGGGTGGGTGGGTTTATGGGGATATATTGGTTGGTATGATTTATTATTGTTGTCAATTGTTAATATGTACCAGCCAATATTTTGATTTACTTAATAATAAAAAAAAAAATTGATCAAAAAAAAAAAACTGTCTTCCCCAATTGATCACCAACACCAACATAGGAAGCAGTGGTAATGCAGTTCAAAATGCGTCGTTCAAAATGTTGATCACTTCTGATAGAAACAGAATCACGTGAGGAAATAACATAAAGGGGAACTCAGGGCTAAATCTTAATGCTGTTTTATACAAACATAATTAGTAAATATTGTAAAATACAAAAATGTGAAATTTTTGTTTTCAAAGACGAGATAAAATTAGGTTTTATTCTCCCTAATTAGTTGTCGTCTGCTTCCACGGTTACGTGATAATGACGTAACGTCGCCCGAGAATGACAAACTGTCGCCCTTCGCCCAGAGGTATGCGCTGTTATTGTGTTGGATAGTGTGTTTGTCCCAGTGCATTATTTTATGACAAAAGATCATTCAATATGACCCATTGGCTAGTTGCACGAGATGGTGCGAAGTACTTTCTGAGATACGCAGGGTTGATTCAACATTAACAGTTTGCTTCTGTCGCTTATCAGTCTATATTAGATGCTGAGCAGATGACATGTATATCATCCCGGATATGTTATTTTAGCTATCACCGATATTCCCAGGATTTGGCTTAATTGTTTTGGTTTTATAGTGAATTTACTTCGACATTTTCCGATGCAACTACCTAGCTAGTTCTGCTAGATCGTTATGGTTTTCTTAGATGTACTCAGCTAACCATAGCTACAGAAGTGATGGTCCTGAGAGTGCAATGCCGAGTTAGAAGGTAATTGAAGTATCGACAATATTAAAATATGCGTCGATTGAATGTTAGATTTATGAAACAGCATTTCGATGTTATGGAATATTTACACATTAATCACCAGATATTTTCACATTTGTTGTCTGTAGATTAAAGCCAGTTCATCACTCATCAGTGAGAATGGCTGGAAATGTGATGCTAGTTAAAAACCCTCTCGTTTCTCGGTGGAGCAGCTGATGTCTCATTAAGAGTGCCAACAAACAAACATCAGTAATCGGGTAATCGAGACAAATCTTGCGAACATCATTCGTGGTTAATTAAGCCAAATCCTGGGAATATCGGCAATAGCTAAAATCACATATGCGGGATGATATACCTGTCATCTGCTCAAAATATGATATAGACTGATATGTGATAGAAGCAAACTGTTAATGTTGAAGCAACCCTGCGTATTTCAGAAAGTACTTAAAACCATCTCGTGCAACTAGTCAGTGGGCCATATTGAACGATCTTTTGTCATAAAATAATGGACTGGGACAATCACACTATCCAACACAATAACAGCGCATACCTCTGGGCGAAGGGCGACGGTTCGTCATTCTCGTGCGACGTTACGTCATTGTCACGCAACCGTGGAAGCAGACGACAACTAATTAGGGGGGATAAAACCTCATTTATCTCGTCTTTCAAAACTAAAATTCCACATTTTTGTATTTTACAATATTTATTTACTAATTATGTTTGTATAAAACACATTAAGATTTAGCCCCATGTTCCCCTTGAAGAGGAGTGGAAGAAAGGTTTTCCCATTGTCTGCACTGTGTCCCCTTTGGAATAGCACTTCTGGCTTGTGTAATCAAAAATAATTGTGATTACCAATATAGTCATTTATTTTTCTATATCCCTGGGTATAACATAAGAACACCCACCACTGAGTGCACTGATTTCAGAGTGGAGAAAGGGAATGGAATTTGTTCTCTATCTCTGCAAAAGACATGGGGGGTAAGGACTAAATTTCGCAGCATTAAAATAGCATGTGCTAACTATAAATAATACAGTAGATACCTCAGTAATCCTTAAACAGGATATAGTATGTAGATCCCAGGTGCAACTGAGTTTAATTTGGTTAGATGGAGTTCTAAAGAGAGAAATTATAATTAAAGCTAAAAGAAACCATGTGGTTTGCCTTTGCCAGTATTTCCTTTTTTGAACCTTGGAGAAAGTTCTGGCACATCTGATCACTGATTTCTTTTCAATGCACATATTCAGCAACTATTAGGCATCATAGTCACCTGGATTTATTTTTGTATAGATCTGCATTTCATCAGCATTACTATGGTTTTTGTACTTTTGGACAAGCAGAGGGATATGGCATCACTTTGTGTTCTTCTTTACAGTGCAGATCATTGACATCAGTTCTAACAATACAAGTAATTTAGTGTTGCTGAACCTAATCAATGCAAGCCTAATCAAATCGTTATCTAAGTGCTTATATTCCATAACCTCTGCCCCTTGAAAAAAAATGCTCTCAGCGCCTTTCCTTTCTAGACCTAAAGGGGGGGAAAACCTTTTTCTTTTCTTTTTTTTTTGCTATCCGTGACCACTGTGTTTCTGGAATTGTGGTATATTGAATTAGGAATTACATCAGCTGTAATGGGACCCATGTCTTCCAAAAAGTTCCACTTTTGACTTATCAGTCCACAGAACATTGTCCCAAAAGTCTTAGGAGTCAAAGATGTTTTTTTTTTTTGACAAATGTGAGGGGAGCTTTTGTTCTCTCTTTGGCTAGCGGAACTTTTCTCTTTGCAGCTATCCCGTGGATGCCATTTTTCCCCATGCAGTCTTTGTCATTGTCCAATCATTAACACTGACCTTATCCGAGGCAAGAGAGGCCCAGCAGTTCTTTATAAGTTAGTCTGGGTTCTTTTGTGACCACCTGGATGAGCCATCGATGCGCTCCATATCAAGGCTGATTTTGAAAACAGACAGTCTGTCTCCTCCGCACATCCCCGGCAAGCTTTTTCACCCCGTGAGAAAATACTTATTGATGTCAGTATTAAGTTCACCCTTTGCCAACTTCTATTCAAATGACTTTTAGTTGCCATTCAAATGCAGATTGACAAATGATATTTCTCACGCAACTGCTTTAGGCCTGTAGTGCTTTTATCTATATGACTGATCTAATTCCAGCAATGCAAAGTTTTGCACATTTAATAAGTACATACACTGTATAACAGGGGCGTGTTTAGGGACTGGCTACTGGGCTATAGCCCGGGCTATTTTTTCTTCAGCCTGGGGTGTTTTTTCATGGCTAAAAAATAAGACGAGTATGAATTTTGAGCTCTTGCAACCACTGAGTCTTAAGTTTTTAGTCCTTGTAATTCATTTGCTGCATGCCTTGGTTTGTTACCGTAGTTATGGAGATGCTTATGTGTCTGTATCACAGACTGTATAAAAATACGAACGAAGCAACAGTGAAGTCACCCATTGGTTTCAGAATATCATTTAGGAAGCCTCGATTTTGGCAATTTGAACAGCGCCATTTTGTCATTTTGAAACCGGATGTGATTTCTATTGGACTAGAGCGTGAATTGAACATCCACGAAGGAGCGAGGGGTGGATCTACGGGTGGATCTGACCGTTTCTGACGAGGACCAGAGGATAACCATGTCCCATAAAGCATATCTCGCTTTATCCTTTATTCTAGTCTATTTGGGACCATAAATTACAAAAATGAACATCATGATTCATCAAAGGAGACTTGAAACTTGCGATAGATACAAAATATAAAATAACGTGGAAAATCATTATTGAAATAATAAATCAGGTGGGAAAGTAGGTCATTTTCTCAGACTTCCATAGCATCAAACTTCTTTTTGCAACCACCGATGTTGCCATCTGCTGGCAATTAAATAGAATACAATTTTCAGAGATATCCGCATGGGCTTCACCAGGGATGGATTAATGAACGGGCCTATCGGGCCCAGGCCCAGGGGCCCAAGGGTTTTTTTTATTATTATTTATTTATTAAGCTTTATGGATACAACAATGAAATTAAACATAACATAAATTACACAATTAAAAACATGGAACAAAAATTGACACAATATAAAATAAGTTCAGGTTCAATACAGAAAGTTGTATCCAAGGGGTAACCACAGAGGATAAAACCTATATCAGTGGCTTCCGAAATCATGAAATCATAATGCATAAAATCCTAAAAAGTCACATTTAGGCAGGCCTACATTTTGAGCAGCGACAATAACTAACCATGTTACAAGAATGGGCCAGATCAGCAGAATCAACTATTAATTTATAGATTTCAAATACCTGATTTTTAAGACTTCAAGGAATACCATTCCATAGCCTGCAGGCCCTATTAAAATAACTAGCACTATACTGCTCCGTACGAAAAAACGTACCTTAAAATTTGAGTGGATCGTCACCTCGGACTATTGGACTTAAGAAGGTATTCAGGTCTAAATCAAATTTTTTATCCAAACAATTGTGAAAAAAACGACAAATCAGTCATTTCTCTCCTAAATGAAAGAGGAAGTAAATTTAGCTTATTTAACCTTTCAACATAAGTTTCACCTGAGCCAAGGATATGGCGCGTGACACATCTCTGAACTTTTTCCAGAGACTCTAGATCTCTTTTAGTATGTGTGTCCCGCACTGTCGAGCAATATTCTAATTTGCTCCGTACCAATGCTTTATAAAGGGTAGCATACACATCCGGGGTCACCCTTCCATACCAATGCTTTATAAAGGGTAGCATACACATCCGGGGTTGCCCTTCCACCGCAAACTCTTCTTATGGCTCCCCATGCTTGATTAGCATTATTAATGATTGTATCAATATGCATGCGCCATGACAAAGACGAATCGAAAATGACACCAAGATCCTTTACACTACCTACTTTACGGAGGACCCTTCCATCCATATTGTAATAAAAACAAGAAGGGCTACGCTTCCTACTAACTTGCATAAATTCACACTTGATAATGTTAAAACTCATGCGCCACATATTACTCCACTCAAGTAGTTTTTCAATGTCCTTTTGTATCCTCAAATTGTCATTGTGACCTGAAATAACTCGGTAAATCTTACTGTCGTCAGCAAACAAATCCATAAAGGCATTCTTATCAATAACAGAGGGTAAATCATTTATAAACAATACAAATAATAAGGGACCAAGAATGGACCCTTGCGGTACGCCGGATGTGACATCACAAACGGACGACTCAATCCCCTTGACAACAACCCTTTGTTTCCTATTAGAAAGATAGGAGGTAAGCCACTGTAAGAGGCAACCTCCCATCCCAAAAGATTGGAGCTTGTAAAGAAGTAGGTCATGGGACACTGTGTCGATTGCTTCACTAAAATCCAAATAAACCACGTCAACTTGACCACCCGAGTCCAAAACTTGACTCAGACGAGGCTGAGTTTGAGTCAACTGCGTGGCTGTCGAGCGCTTGTTCATGAAACCATGCTGGCATGAGGAGATCAAAGGACGTAGAACAGGAAAGATTTTATTATAGACACAGCCCTCCATGACCTTTGACACAATAGATAAAGACACTGGCCGATAATAAGCAACACTCTGCTTATCTCCCTTCTTAAATATACAGGGACCACATTAGCCAATTTCCATTCAACTGGTAACTTACCTAATTGCAAGGAGATATTAAAAAGGAGCAATAATGAAAAACTAAGCTCTTCAGAACAAGGCTTCAATACACGTGGTGATATTCCATCAGGGCCACAGACTTTGACTAAACCAGTCCTTTTAATTGCGGAACAAACATCTTCAGGTAGAATATTAAAGTATTCCAATTCATGATTTACATAACGAGGAATGTCTGGAAAAATAATAGGAGTTTCAGCTTTGGAAAAGTTAGAAGAGAAATACTTATTAAAGGCATCAGCCTTTGACCTGCTGTCATAAAATAGTTATTATCAACAAACACGTTCCTAGGTAATGACTTGCACTTTGTTTTGGATTTAAAGAAATTCCAAAAATGTTTTGGGTTTTTATTCACAACACTTCCAAGCCCATTAACATACATACTGTATTTATCACGTGTCAGCTTCTGTAACTGATTTCTTAATGAACGATATTTATGCCGGTTTGAGACTGTATTTCTGGACTTCAAATTTCGGCGAGCAGAGTGAACTTTGTTTGAAAGGTGTTTAACCTCCCCATCAATCCATCGAGGACGACAATGGTCACTGATGGTCTTGGTGGGGATAAACCTATCCTGGCCCTCATATAATATGGCTAACCACTCTGACCACATCAAATCAATGTCAAGTGAATCTTTCGGAGCCTGCGAATGAAGCAAAACAAAATCAGATACAGGTCCTAGTGAGTCTACAAGAACAACTTCAAACTATCAGAATCAGCCTTGGCATAGTCATGAACAATGCGTGGTACACCAGTTTGCCGCAGAATATTAACCCTCATACTGCAAACAGCTGGTGAATGATAGGGTTCAGGGGCCAAAAAATCGGTTTAACCCATTCGTGAAATCTGTCATTATGTTGGTTGTCTACCACAGTTCTAAATTCAGTTAATTGATAAGAACTCTGTTGCGGTCACATGGTTTTGATCAGTGAAAAATGCTTAAAAGGGACAGCGAACTTTACAGTAAATTCCATTTTGATATTTCAAGTCACAAAATTAGAATACAGGATAAAGTTAATTTAATGTCTTCTTGAAATAAAGATCAATTTTGGAATGTAATGAGGGAGTATGCTGTAAAGCTTCAACCCTCGTCCAACCAAGGGGGGGGTGGTTACCACCCCCCCCAACATATTTTTTCCTGTCGCACAAAAACGTTAACAGATATGATCTAATGCTTCCAGGTAATTGTTTATTCATCCTTTGCACTCATTTTCATGAAAAAACGATGAGGGTACCTCACCCCCCAGGGGTAGGCCGTCAAAGTCGAAGGGTGCTGGGGGGTGGTTGCCACCAGCATCAATTTTTGCCTGTTTTTGATGCAAAATATGCTTACAAATTAGTTGCACATAGTATGCTATTATTATGTTTCATGCTCATTTGTAAACCACACTAATTGTCATCCTTATTGATTTATTGATGTAGCTTGTCCTGGTATTAGTAAATCTTGGAATTACAATGACCAGCAGTGACTAGTAACCTTGAAGTGATCTTTACCTAATAATATTAGAAGTGCATGACCGACATACTTTTACTTGTGTGTTTGACTGGTTACTGTACTGTATACTATTTTTATACTGTGCTATAGGCCTACTATTATACAAGTTCATAGAATCGTTCATAAAGTTGTTCTCATAATTCATAGATAAATCTTTTTTGCAAGTGTTTAACATTATGAAGAAATTTGTGCATCTGTCCGGTGAACTTGAATTATCATTTTGCAAGGTAAGTTGATTTTTATTGTTCATATTCTTATACATGAAAGTAAAATTACTTGCATTGTAAGTGTAGTGTTTTTGGTCTGTTGAATGGATAAATGTGGGATTATGTGGGTGTATATGTGAAGTTTGTTGTGTTAGTGGTATGTGGGTGTGGGGTGGGTGTGAATGTGGGTGTTTATGTTAGTCATGAGTTTATGACATTTATAATAATACTAAAATATTAATTGTAGTATCAGTGGTTCTAGAGGTTACAGAAAGTTACTTATTTTCAGCAAAAACTATTAAAAAAAAACATGGATTTTTGTCATTTTGATGTTTTTTTTCCTAATATGGTGTTAGTTATGACGTCACTATGACGTCATAATGTTAAAATGTGTTTTATTTGTACTTGATTTGAAGAGAGGACATCTGTAGCTGTGCACTGATACCAAACAAGATGATGTTTATCGCTTAATTTCAAAATAATTGGGAGGGGGGTTGTAACCACCTTCCCCCCCCCGGGCTTGTAGTAGAAAAAGCCTTGGGTGGACGAGGGTTAAGGAAAAAGACTCTTTTAAACAGAACAAAAATGAGACACACAATTGACAAAATTAAGTCCCAGAATAGTTTTTTAGCCTCAGCATTACATGCCCTCTCATGCCACTTGCCTTTAAAAGACATCATGGACTTGATTTTTTTTTTTTTTTCTATTTCAATTCACAATGAGGTATACAATTTGAGTAGTTACCAGCGAACAATTAAGGAAGAAATGAGGAATTAACTGCTTGTAAACCACTAGTTAAATGGAAGTTCTTGAGCAACTGTTAGTCACCTTTAAAAAGTAGCTAATGATTATTATTTTAGGAAAAGAAAAGGAACTCAGAGGCAGTACACCATTAGTTAACAGGCAATTCTTGAGTAACTCCCAATCAAATTGTGTAGATCAGCTAACTATTTCTTCCTTATTTTTTCTTCAATTAACTAATCATTTTATAAAAATCTGATTAGACTTACTCAAGAATTGCTCATTGTGGCACATAGGCAGTTAGTTCCTCATTAGCTCCTCATTTTTCCCTGGTAACTTGTCAAATTTTGAACTCACTTCTATGAAATGTTACAGATGATTCAGTGTTGAGCTGAAGTCAGAGAGTATCGTGGCTGAATTAAAAGAATCCAGCATGTATGCTGTAGTGGCTGTTGAGGCCAGGAGCAATAATTTAGAGCAACTGTCAGTTTGTGTGCGCTATGTTTCTCAAAAGGATGGTGATGTAAATGAACATTTTTTGGCTGTAAAGGTCCCCTTTAAATATATGATGCTGTATTAAAATATGTCCAATGGGTCTTTAAAATTATGTTAAGAATTCAGTTACCAAAAAAAAAAATCACACACATCCAGGCCCAGTGAGACCTCTTCTTTCACCCAGTCTGTGCCTGCCTGAAACACGAGCTGTTTTGAAATGGGCCAAGCTAATGAGGCGCTGCTCCTGGCCCCTTCGATTCCGGGGGAGGGTGCAGACCTGAAAAACCAGGAAAGCAAGATGACAGATATTTCAGGACAGCTCTCCGCAGCATGTATTGCTGTGAAACCATACTTGTTTGATTCCGAATCCGACGCCGAAGGGGAGGAGGAAGCAATTGAAGTATTGCAGCAACGTTTGCAGCAGGATTTCAATGAGTGGCAAGTCGAAATTTTAGTGTTTTGCTCGTACTGTCTCGCCTTTCATGCATGTGATTGTAGCTGTGCTGTTACAGCGCCCTCCATAATTATTGGCACCCCTGGTTAAGATGTGTTCTTTAGCTTCTAATAAATTCAGTTTTTTTCTAAATAATATAGGACCACAATGAAAAAAAGAGGAAAATCCAACCTTTAATGCAAGTGCATTTATTCAGTGGGAAAAAAATCCCACATTAAGAAATACATATTTTACATCAAATCATGTGTGCCACAATTATGAGCACCCCTGATGTTAATACTTTGTACAACCCC
This sequence comes from Gymnothorax javanicus, assembly GCA_029692085.1. Lineage (NCBI taxonomy): Eukaryota > Metazoa > Chordata > Actinopteri > Anguilliformes > Muraenidae > Gymnothorax > Gymnothorax javanicus. The sequence continues at coordinate 47,774,698 of CM056200.1, forward strand.
CTTTTGCCAACAAAACAGCACCTAATCTTCTCCTATAATGTTTCACAAGATGGGAGAATACAGAAAGAGGGATCTTCGACCATTCCTCTTTGCACAATCTCTCTAAATCATCCAGTGACCTGGGTCCTCTCCTCTGCACTCTACTCTTCAGCTCACTCCACAGGTTTTCAATGGGGTTGAGGTCTGGGGACTGAGATGGCCATGGGAGGAGCTTGATTCTGTGTCTGGTGAACCATTTCTGTGTAGATTTGGCCACATGTTTAGGGTCATTATCTTGCTGAAAGACCCAGTGATGACCCATCTTCAGCTTTCGGGCAGAGGCCACCAGATTTTGATTTAAAATGTCCTGGTATTTCAAAGCGTTCATGATGTCATGCACCCTAACAAGGTTCCCAGGGCCTCTGGAAGAGAAACAGGCCCACAGCATCACCGATCCTCCCCCATACTTCACAGTGGGCATGAGGTGCTTTTCTGCATACTCATCTTTTGTGTTCTGCCAGACCCACTTAGAGTGTTTGTTGCCAAAAAGCTCTATCTTGGTCTCATCTGACCAAAGCACAGGGTCCCAGTTGAAGTCCCAGTACTGCTTAGCGAACTCCAGACATTTGCGTTTATGATTGTGAGTGAGAAAAGGTTTTTTCCGTGCATGCCTCCCAAACAGCTTGTTGGCATGTAGATAGCGCCTGATGGTTGTTTTGGGGACTTCGTGACCCCAAGATGCTTCCATTTGTTAACAGTGAGCTTTGGAGAACTTTTTTTTCTCTTACCATCCTCCTTACTGTGCGTGGTGGCAAAATAACCTTGCGTCCTCGTCCAGGCTTGTTTACCACTGTTTCAGTTGTTTTAAACTTCTTAATGATTCCTCTGACAGTAGATATGGGCAGGTGCAGGCGAGTGGCTATTTTCTTGTAGCCATTGCCTGACTTGTGAAGGTCGACACACATCTGCCTTACTTGAATGGTGTGTTCCTTTGTCTTTCCCATGTTGAAGAGTGGATAAGAGAAATGGCCTCTGTGTCACGTCATATTTATACCCCAGGGAAACAGGAAGTGATAAATTACTAATTAAATGTTCCTAGATACTCTGATCAACTTTGTAAACTACTGTAGAAATGACAGAAGTACTTCAGTTACATTTATTTCCTAGGAATTGTTAGGGGTGCCAATAATTGTGGAACAGGTGATTTTATGAAAAATAATTATTTCTTAGTCAGGGATTTTTTTTTTCCCATGAAATTCACTTGAGTTGAAGGTTACATTTTTCTACAATTTTCAGTGTGAGAGTATGCTTCTGCAATAAAAATTGAATTTATTTTAAGGCTTTTAACACATCTTAACCAGGGGTGCCAATAATTATGGAGGGCGCTGTATATAGTCATGTTATATACATACCCACTTAGCTATCAGGGAAAACTTTGCTACAAGGTCCTGTTAACCATTTCCACCAAAACGAAACGCAATTCCGACACCAACCTACTAAACACACCAACTGTAAGCGTTGCTTATGTGGAGCAAAGAAATTGATAACTTCTACCAAAAAAAAAAAAAAAAATCTGTGTCTGATCTCCACTTTTTTTGGCTTTTTATTCGCCAGAGCAATTTTCAAAGGTGGATGAAATTCAACCACGGCAATGCGGAGAAATCGTTTGTTATACCAGACACGTTACAGTGCGTTTTGCGATTGCTTTCACCGCGATAGGATCAGAGAGCTACAGTAAACCCACACCTTGGCAAAGTACCCAGCCGACCCCGGTCATGGATAAGTAAAATGATAATTTCACAGCAGCAATAAACAAACCCAAACACATACCCTAAGCTCCGCAAAGTCTATGACTGGTCTAACTGCAACCTTATCAGCCTAACTTTGCAGACACACACAACACCTCTCCGTTTAGCTTCAACTGTAGCAGCTACGGTCAGGTAATGTTATGAGGAAACTACCACCTTGATGCTAACCAAAGTAACAAGCATGCCAATGTGAATTACTGCATATAAATTAACCAGGAGCATTTTTTAAGTAGCACGGAATGCGAAATAACGTGCGGTAGTAACCGAGCGGTCATCATAACGACAGAGACAAACATTACCCTGCAATACAGGTTTTACAGACAGTAAGATCAGTTACCGTGAACAGTTGTACCAAGCATCCAAATTACAAACAAGTATAAAAAGTTAGCTTCAAATGAAGTTTATGTTCACACACTTTCTGTTGAATGTCCCCTGATATTACACTTGCATATTTAGGACACAAACATTAGCAACAGTAACTTAGCTATGTTAGCCGCAGTGCTACAGCTACATTCAACAGGCAATCACGTTAGGTAGGCTTATGCAGTAAAGCAACACAAAATGGTAAAACATTGCTTCCGTGTCTGTGAGTCACGAACAGTTGCTGCCGATCCAGGCTTTATCTTCAGATATTTTGAAAAGCCTGCGTTGAGGCCACTTCTTAGTGCTAACTATCGTTAGCAGTTCTGCTAGTCAGCCGTAGCATTAGCTTCACTTACATTATTTGCTGTTATATCGTTACTTACAGTTTGTGGCTCCGAGCGCTTGATTGATGCAACTGCTCCAGGTTTGAGAAGCAGCTGAGACGCGTATCCAGCATCAAATTATCCTTTATTGACAAAGCTAGATAAAGATAATATTGTGCTTTTTTTTCCCCATCCAAAAAAAAAAACACGGACGAGCAGCTTTGGGAGACATACTGACAAAACTGCACCTCAAATGATCTGCGGTTCTTCTTCTTCTTCTTTTGTATTTCCGGAAGTATAGACGGTACTAAGGCGTAATATGATCCGCGGTTGTTTGTGCCTGCTAGAATAGTTTCCGGGGTGGGGAGGTCCAGCACCGTGATTGGGTCTGGCTAGGTCTGTACTAATTGGGACAGCACAACCTGACGTCAGGTTTTGCCCAGATCTTGTGAAGATCTCGGGACGAGCTGTTTAGAGAGGAATTCACGTTCAGGAAATCACATTCTCAGATTACGGCAAAGCCCCTGTATCTTAGGTTTAGAAACTTTACAGAGGTTGAGTATGGACATCCACCATTATAACATTACTTGTATGTATTAAAAGAAAGATCAGCATAATAGGTCCCCTTTAAATTATTTGATACATGTTGGTCTGGGCTGTTTTGTGACCACCTGGATCAGTCGTCAGTTCACTCCATATCAAGGCTGATTTTGAAAACATACGGTCTCTGTCTCCACCACACATCTCCAGCAAGCTATTCCACTCTGAGAAAAATCTATTGATGTCATTAATTCAAACTTTGCCAACTTCCATTCCAGTGACTTTTCAGTTGCCATTCATATGCAGACTGACAGATATTACTTGCCTAACCACTTGAGGCCTATTGTGCTTTCATCTATATGCAATTCAAATTGATCTAATTCCAGCAATCCAGACTTTTGCTCATCTAATGAGTACATAAATACTGGAATCATAACTTTTATAATATTTTGCTTCACTTCATGCCTGGGCCAGACAGTAGAGTAGAACCTGCAACAGATCAGCCAAAATGAGTAGAAGTCCAGAACAGAAAATTTTTAGTGCGGAAATGAAAGTGTACTTTTTTTTCCATTCCTACCAAATCCAAATTTTCTTCCCCCCATTCCTACCAAATCCAATGTGCACCTGGGGCAGTACACGTGATGTTAACAAAATAATGAAAAAGGATCAGGGGCGTCTCTAGGACTGACGATTGGTGAGGCCCAGAGCTCCCCTTTAAAACAATTGCTAACCCTGACTTGCACGCAATCATTCACATAATTGACAAACAATCCTTCCAGGATTTTCCCGGCTTTTTTATTGTTTTATTGATTTTTTGCGTTACTTTTTCAAAAAGTGGCAATGAAAGTTGCAATGTCTTGGCGATTTATTTTTTTGTCCGCGAGAAATTTGCGTGGATTGGTTGAATTTGCTTTAATAGTTGCAATCCCGACATGCAACTTCCTTTAGGGACTGAGCAATAGATTCACTCCGAGAACACGCCGGTACCGTACGGCGACAATCATTAATCTGGACGCGTAATTTCATGCATTTAAATCAGCGTTATTCAGAATTGCACACAGACGTTTCAAATGGTCTTTTATTTTATTTAAACAAAACGATCATGAAGCGCCAGTTAAATCACTTGATGTGTGGAAAAGGTAGCGCAGACGTTTGAGAGCAGTTTGTCTTTCACAAAGCGTTGAACAATTTTTGAGTGGCCTAAATAATTTTTCTGATCTGAATTTATCCCATTATTTAGTCGTCAATAGATCGCATGGAGAGAGAAACCGTAACTTCGATTGCCAGAGGATTATTGTCATAATTGGAAAACGTGTTAATAATGGAAAATAACTGAGTACAAGCCAGGAACAATCATTGACGCAAAGGCATGGCCCGGGCCCCACCAATTATCACTTCCAGAGATGCCACTGAAAAGGATTAAGGCCACAGAACAATAAGAGTTAAAATTAAAATGATATTTAATGCAGAATTCTGTATTTTCTCCCAGAATTTTAACTCAATTCTCAGAAAGTTAAAATTAGAATGTTAAGGTCAGAATTCTGACTTTACTCTCAGCATTACAGAAAGAAGCCAGAATTCTAAGATTTCACTCAGAATACTGACTTTAGTATCATAAATTTGACTTTCTGAGAAGACTTCTATTTGGTATGACATTTATACCATTCTCCCCTACTATATTGAAAACAGTAGCACATTATTTGATATTCTAACATGTGAATTCAATTGCTTATTGAAAATATATTATGTGATAACTGCTGCAGAGTCCATAAAAGTTGGAACAAGTGACTGTTTGCCACTGTGTGACATCATGTCTTTTAATCACACTCATATAGCACCTGTACACTGAAGACAACAGTTGGCCAAGTGTAGCGGGCAGAATTTTACCCCATTGCTCCATTGTGCAGCACAATTGCATGGAACCGTCATTGCCTGATGTTTTGCCTCAATTAGCATTGAGGCATTGCCCCAGTGCCTGGAACAATTAAAGAAGAGGGAAATGCGATACAACCTGCATGGCTTGACCCTATCCCAGTATTGGAGGAACAAACGCATCCCAAGGGGTCTTAGGATTAATAAAGAACCTACCATAGGACGCACCAATGAGATGTTTTGCGAGAAATGGTGTGATGTCCTTAATAAGTGTTCTCTGGACTTGATGCTTTTAGTGATTGAACGTGTTAATGATAAGCTCTTCAAGACCCGCAATGAAAAAACGGATTTACATAAAGAACTGTCTGACCGATATGATGGTCAACAGTTCAAGGACATTGTGGATTGGTTTAAAGCCCAGATGGAGAATTACAAAATAGAATTGACCGAAATGAAGCAATCGAAATACCATCGAGACACCATGGACTACAAAAGAAGCTAAGTCTACCGGTGGCTCTCTGCCCCAAGGCGCAGAGCATGGTCAACCACCTCCTTCGAAACGAACCCCTCCTCCAGCGGCCTTTCAACGGATGAATTCGGGTCTGAAGGCTCATCTACTGGACAGGTAGTGGCCCTCATTTTTTATCCACGGGAGGAGGGATGGGGCACCGCCTGCAAAAGGGAGGCGCAGACCTATGCGGAGAGGTGGAAAGAGGCACAAGAAACAGGGGCAGGCAACGGAGATAACTGATGTTCTGAATTTCTCCAAAAGAATCCTCAATACCAACGAAATCAGTCTTGGAAAAGGGGTTGTCTCTTGTGCCATCAAAGAACGCTGATCCATTTACTACAAAAATTTAACTGTTTAGGTTTTTCCAATCAGTCAAATTGAAGCTGTAGTATACGATTTGAAAGTTTGATCATTATTAATAACCTCATTTAGATGGTGGTTATGGTCCTATAGTACAATGTACACAATGTGAAGAGCAAAAAAAACGAAAAAAATCCATTCACTCTAGTGGCTGCAGGGCTGCAGAGACATTGACCAATGTAAGCCATCCGGCCGGATGGCTTACATTGGTCAACGTCTCTCTCCTACTGTCATCCAATCCCCTCGCTCTAGTTGACACTCCCCCGAGAGCTTGCTCTGACTCCCCGTGCTCCGCGTTCCGCCTCATCCCCGCCCCCTTCCGCGTTATAAACTTTCTGCAACAAGCAAGTAGCTGAGTAGCAGCTTAGCAACAAGTGCTAGAAGAATGGAAAAGAAAGACAACGACAGCAGCAAGTGGCCCCTGCTTGCCCCACCGGCAAAAGTTGGCAGAAAGCGTAAGTCTGCAGAGGAAAAGGCAGAGACGAAGAGAAAATGTGAGCAACGCAGGACTCAAAGCCGAGTAAACATCGGGTCATCCATTCACTGCTGGAGGAAGCTCCAGGAGGATTTGGGCCTGAAAACTGATTCTGATACAGCAGACTTTTTGTTGAACAGGTAGGTAATTTTTGACTTTTATTGTGTGAGTTGTTACATAAATAACTTTTTATAAGTCTATGACAATGCTGGCTTATGACTGTAAACGCTGCCGGTCGTTTTCTCTGTGTCGACAGACGGCGTCGGAACGTTAGCCGTTTATTTTTAGCATTGTAAACTAGCATTGCTATCATCAGTGTTGTGCCTGAATGCATTCAATGAACTCATGAACTTGTTCATATGTATTTCCGATTGATGAACGTTATTGTGAACGTGTTCATTGTGGCGTTTGTGAATGGCGCGCTCTCTTACTGATGCAGAAACCCCAACTAAAACACACCGCAAACATCCCGGTGATTGAGAAAGGCAAATATTTTATATTGGACCAGATGTTCTTGTTGTTCATTTATGTGGAATAAATATTGCACTGTGGAGCTGTTGTGGTATTGTCATTAGCGAGACTTTCATGACTATCATGACAGCCTTCACTAAATGTCATGGGCTTGTTATTGAGTTAGGCTGGCTTGTTGCTCTGGTAGAGGGGGTGTGTCTGGGAGTCTCCACGCGGACGGCCACACGTGCTCGGTGGGAAGGATCAGGGAGCACAGAGGGGTGGGGTGTGTGTGTGTGGGCAGGATGCTTTTTTAAAATTTTTCTCAACGTCTCAATCTTTCTCAACTGATTCTCAGATCGTATACTACAGCTTTAAGGGTATTCTTCTCAAAGGACAATAACCCGACCAATACTGCTCGACTCACTGCCCCTGCTCCCAGTGTTTCCGAACAGAGACGACCCTACAAACCAAAAAGTATGCATGCCCCCTGTTTTCAACCCCTTTTGTCGCTTAGTTGACCATGAGGTGAGTAGTTTATTCACTTCCAAAGATGCACGGTTCTACCAAAATCTAATGACTCATGAGCGCGCGTCCTTGCGCACTCTTCAGGATGACGACTCCATCATTATTAAACCTGCGGATAAGGGTGGGGCTATAGTTATTCAAGATACTGAGGCTTATCGCCAGGAAATTGAGACAACTCAATGATGCAGAATTCTACTCCCCTTTGACTAGTGACCCAACCACCCGATTTCAGAGTAGAATAAAAAGAACACTGAATACTGCCCTATCGAATGGTGACATTAATAAGGATAGTTTGACTTTTTATATCAAGAGCACCCTGTACGGCCAGTGTTCTATACCCTACCGAAGGTGCATAAGAAATGTGAAAATTTAATCCCTGGACGTCCCATAGTGACTGGATGTCAATACCTGACTGAACCTATTTCCCAATTTGTGGACTGGTATATCAAGCCTCTTGTGTGCACCCTACCATCCTATCTGAAGGATACAACAGATTTTTTGAATAAACTTCGGAATGTTACTTTATGTGATAATGATTTGTTATGCACAGTTGATGTAACCTGCCTTTACACTAACATCCCACACGATTTGGGTTTATGTGCCTCTAGAAGGTATATCTTGCCTTTAGAGATACCATTCAGCCTTCCACCAAATTTCTTTGGGAAATGGCACGCATCATTTTGACAATGAATGTTTTTATGTTTGAAGAGAAGTTTTACCATCAAATCAAGGGCACAGCAATGGGCTCTCCTTTTACTCCTAACTTTGCCAATCTGTTCATGGGTAAATTTGAAGCTGACTTTGTACACAATGACAATGAGTTTAGCCAATGTCTGAAATGTTGGTTCCAGTACATAGATGATGTTTTTTGTGTTTAATGGAACTGTTGACCTTCGACACCAATTTCATGCGTATCTTAATTCCAGACCTGATTCCATCAAATTTTCATTGGAATTTGACAAAGATTGTATTGCTTTTTTGGATGTGAATGTTAAATGCACGGCTGATATGTCCTTAGACACGTCAGTCTACCATAAGGCCACAGACCGAAATAGCTTTTTACGTTCTAGCAGTTTCCATCCACCTTCAATGAAATAGTCTCCCTTATAGCCAGTTCTCGCGAGTTCAAAGAATATGCAATATTGATGACTTACTTGAAAACCAAGCTAAAATTGTGCATGATCGTTTTCTCGCGAAAGGCTATGACCATGTGAATTTGGATTCTTGCTTACAGAGGGCGTGCAATACTGTGTGCAATGTGCTTTTGGAGAGGAGCTGGCGAACCAAGATAGTTTGCGGTTGTCCCTGGTCAATACCTTCTCTCCAGTATCTAATAAGATCAAGTCACTTGGCACATTTTGTCGAGTGAACCTCAGGTAGGTCATTCCTTTTTGGATCCCCCACGTTTTGCCTATAAGAGATTTAATAACTTAAGAGATATCCTGGTCAAGACAGACACGTATACTCCTCCCTCTAACTGGCTAACAAATCTCCCCTCCGGCAATTTCCCTTGTCATAACTGTATAAACTGCAATGCAATGATCAAGGGTGACACTTTTGTCCATCCATGCACTGGAAAAAAATTTCCAGTGAAGGGAAGAATTAAGTGCCGTTCTTCGTTTGTTGTTGATATACTTAAGTGCCCATGTGGCTTGTGCCATGTTGGCAAGACCAGTCGAGAACTTAGATTACGAATTACAGAACAAAAAAAGCAATATCTGTAGACATGATGAAAAGTCTCCTGTGGCACGGCATTTCAATAGCACTGGTCATATTTGTACCTTAAAATTCCAAGGTATTGAGTTAATTCACCAACCTTGGAGGGGCGGAGATAGGGAACGCCTTTTGCTTCAGAGGGAGGCCTTTTGGATTCATGCCCTCCAAACTGTACACCCTGGTGGCCTGAATGAGGAATTGGTTTTGAGTTGTTTCCTGAGTCATTTTTATGTTTTATTCAGTATTTTTATATTCTGTAATTATTGTTCTTTTCACTTTTGGTGTTTCCTTTTTGTTATATCAGTTTATTTGGATATACTTTCTTATTTTCTTTACTTGTGTGGTAATTAGCTGACGTCACACCTCACCTGAGAGTTTAAGTTACACCTTCTCCATATCCTAAGTAAGACGCTGAAGATGGCTTAGACCGTAACGCGCATGTCTTGTGACTGCTTCCAATAAATCACAGAAGACGATTATCTTGTGAGTGCGTTTTTCATTATTCACTAAGTTTTTCCTTTTAACGCACCCAGAAACGTGTCTCTTATATTCTTTGAGTTGAGCACAACCTTTTCTTCGCTTGTCTCAATTAGCACCATTTACTGATCGACAGTGAGGGAAAAAGTACCAGATCTGGACAGTGTGGATTTAGTACCAATAAGTAAAATTTCAGTTTTATCACTGTTAAGTTAAAGAAAGTTGACCAAGAACCAGGATTTGAGTTCATGTAGACAGTCACAGAGGGTGGTGGGTGGAGTTTGGCTTGGTTGAGAGGTAGAGTTGGGTGTCATCCACGTAACAATGAAAACTAGAGCTGCGCTCAGAGCGCAAGTACCTCCGCCAATGTAATTAATGTTATTTTTGCCAGTATTAGCTAGCAACCCCTGTGTTTATGCAGTCCTGTAGTCTTCACGCAAATATGTTTTTAATGTGTTTTTGACCTTTTGCATGCCCTTGACCTTTGACCTTGACGTCCCAAAATTGAATCACCTCTTCCTTGAACAATATTTAATCATTCCACCAAATTTGAGGAAAATCCATCCAATAACTTTTTGACTAATCCTGCTTACAAACAAACCAATAAACCAAACAACGGACAAACGGTAATGATCACATAAACTCCTCCAACTTTGTTGGGCGAAGGCAATTAATGTTGCATTTGTGGAAAATATGGCCAAGAGGAAGTAGGGAGATGAGGAAAAGAAGGGGACCCAGGACAGAACCCTGGGGAACGCCGGAGGTAACTGGAAACGGTTGTGATTTGAAAGAATGGAGTTGAATCTACATAACCCGAGGAGGACGTCGGCAGCCGAGGCAGCCAGGTGCGGCTCAGGTGAGAGTAAGCAGAGAACTCACTAACTCCGGACAACCAGATTAAAAGCAGAGTGGCAGGGATTAAAGTGGAAAGGGTTGCCGAGATCAAATCCATTGCAAAAGTCAGACAGTATCAGTTTAGACAGCAAATAAAACTAGAGGCACTCCTAAAGTGCAAACCTCCGCCAAGGCAGCACAGTACAAATCCTGGTGACTGGGAGCAAAGTTCAGTAATCGCGTGATATAGGATTTCAAGATGGCTGCCATGGCGGTCATATTGTTTGGCGGTCATAATCAATAGTGTCCATCCCTACTGTAATGGCAACCCACCCACAAAATTTCAGAGATATCCGTTCATTACTTTGAGTTCTTAAACAAACAGAGACCAAAAAAAAAAACCCAACGGCACCGATCACATAACCTCCTGCCAACTTCGTTTGGCGGAGGTGTTAATAAAACCAATAAAAGGTACCGGAGAACAGTGGCAGCTAACCGCGCACAGCGTTCACTCCCAATGAGATACACATTTTCCGACTCCACCCCACATTTCCTGGTTGTCTGTCTGTGGGTCTCTCCCACATATCCTGTATGCACGATATCTACTGAAGGAGTGAAAGGATTTCAACCAAATCTGATAACTTTTTGCAGAGGGTAGACAAACTGACCCAATGACCCTGTTGGTAAATTAATAAAAAAGTAAGAACGTTGTCCCGATGAAGAAGCAGACTCCGATGTTTGCAGTAAAAGCAGGAAAAAGTTTATTATACAGCCGGCCGTGGGAACAACAGCATGATGCAGAGTTCTAAAATTCCTTAATTTCGTAAGAAACTTTATACATGTTAAAGTACAGAAATTTGCATATGATTTCTTTATTGTTACTAGAAGTTGTTGCTGATTGGTTCTAGGGTTTACACATTGATGAAAAGGAATACTCTACAAGTGGGCCTCTCCTGAACCACTCAGCTTAATTGGTTCAATAGATTCCCAACCCTCAGAAGTGAGCTCCATATGTGGGCATACGGAACCTTTAACTAAAAGGTGCTAGTGCATATCGTGTCCTGTCGGAACTGAAGACATACGGAGATCCCAGCTGGAAGTCGCAAATAGGCGATATGTCCTGTCAGACCAGACGGCTTCTCTTTATCTCCTAATACACATTCATCAACCATTGATCAAACCGTCTGGCTCACCTCATATTGCTAACACCCAAAAATCCTGTTTCCCAACAACCCGAAACACCTAATCAAAGGTCAAAGCCACATAAGGTCAGCCGTTTGTGGTGATCAAATATCAACTTTTAGGGCGTATAAACCTATGGCAGGCAGAGGCAGAGCAACCAGTGCTTTGTGTTGAATACTACCTTGCTTGCAAAACCAATGCATGCATCACTGTGACAGCTGACTATACTTGAGCCAAAGAAGACCTTAATTCCGCTCACACCATAAAATTTATATTTATTTCTCTGTTGAAACTGGAATTGGAGGGAGGACAATTTGCAAAAACGATGAACCTGAAGGTCAGAGGCTTGCCTCATAATGCAAGCAAGTACATAAGACGACAGTCTGTTGTTAGGCAGTACCACTCACCACTTTCTGAGTCAATGGATTTTCTTACCTCATGCATGACCAAAATTTGAATATAAGTCACACCAATTCCTCATGTCCTGTATCATGGTAGGGCAGCCAATTTCATCACCAGGTTTTCTCTTTTAGTGTCTCAATTCATGTGGGCCACTCTGAAAATGACATAGCACTGCACTTCAACCTGAGCTTCAAATTATTTGAAGACACCTGCATCATTGTCATTAACTCCAAACATATTGGCAACTGGAGAGCAGAGAGAGGCACTAACTTCTCCTTTTATGAAGGTGGGATGTTTGAGGTGAGAACTGGAACAGAGAGACACTGAGTCTGAGGCCCTGACAGGAGCCTTCACCCCACTCTCAGTACCTTTGCTAAACTCATCAGCCCACAACTGATGTATGATAACTACTTGCACCTGAACCCCGTAAAACCTACAGACCTGCGTAATGCAGCTACTGTATTCAGACATGTGGAACTTCAGGCCAATTCTAATTTCTAGAGGAGATCAAGGTTTCCAACAATCCCAAATGTATCCTTCTGAATTACGGAGAAATGTGTATAAGATGCACAAGATCTGGATACTTTCCATTTAATGTAATTCTGTGGCCATAACAACATGGCATCCTGGGCTTGAATATTTTCCGCATTACAAGTGTGTTATAGCTTCAGTGAAGCGCAGCAACCAGATAATATGCATGTGACAATGGGGAAAACCTAAAAAAAAAAAAAAAAAAAGTTTAAGGGGTTAATGGAATTTGAGAAACTCTATCCAAAATACTGCGACACATTCTGTGGATTCACCCATCATGGAGAACAGCAGGAATACTGCATCAAAGCAAAGCTGTGAAATCTGCATCTCTTCTGTGGTCTGAACTATGTTTAAAATAATATACTAAGTTGGACCAAGTAACTGTTCGATATTGATGCCGTTTTTTGGGTCTAGATCTTGGCGAGTTCAAGGATCTATTCTTGAATCAGTTTTATTTTTCTCTCTCACACACAAACACACACGCACACGCATGCACATGCACACAGACACTTTTTTAAAAAATCCAATTAGTTATGCAGGTGACATTCAGATCTGCATAACGATGAATCCAAGTGACTATACGGTGCCGTATAGATACTAAATTACAGCATCAAACAAATGCATGATTGGATGTGCCAGAACTTTCTGAGGTTCAAAAAAGGACTGGCACGCCCTGGCACCCTGGTGTTACTAGGGCACCGGGGCAAGCAGTGGAGATGGGGACCCAAATGCAAGAATGCGGAATTTATTAAATAAAGAATGTGAATATAACAAAAAACAAATTAACTTAAATTTGGACTTAAAAAGGGAGAGCACTAAACAAAGAGGGGAACTGACTGTGGCTACCTGCTGGTGAAGGGTGGAACTAAGCTTTAAAGAAGAGAATGACAAACAAAGGAGAAACAGGTGAAACAATTAACTCAGGGCGCAGAAGCTTAATTGAATAACTGAGTAAGGGCAAGTAGCCGAGGTTCTGGAGTGCCAAAGGGAGGGCACTACAGGGACAAATAGTTTTTTTTTGTTTTTTTTTTTACAGCTTTAATTGTGCTTGCTTTGCTTTGAATGCTTAATTAAAAAAAGACGATCAGTCAACCCGGGGTATGCAAATTATATCCACTTTGAGGATTGCTGACATCTTAATTTTTAATGGCTTGTGAATTTAACATCAGTTTGGTGTTTGTGGGGCATTCTGGGGTAAAATGACCTCTGTGCATCACCCAGGTGGGTGCAACATATTAGTGGTGGTGGTTGAGGTAAAAAGCTCCAAATGCCTGTAAGAGAAATGCTACATCATTCATTCATTCATTCATTCATTCATTCATTTAAATATCCACACATAGGCATCAGGATTGTCTTGCTTGATTTATTTCTCAGGTTGAGATTATTCCCATAGTAAGTGAATTTACACAGAATAAGAGGTAATCAGAGCAGTGTTTCAGAGGTGAAAGGCACTGGTGTTTGGGAGGGGCAGACTAAGTGCAGCACTGGCACAGCAGCCAATCAGGAGTGACAACAGGGATGTTTATCTCTTGCTGGGTCTTTCAGATGCCTTCACACTGATGTCTTCAATCTTGGCATCTCCCCCAAAGGAAATGAATTTGTACTTCCTGTCACCCAGGCGGTTTGGGAACTGCACCATGTCACCATTGGACAGATAGATGTCAAAAGCGTCAAAGTTGAAGTGAATGGAGACCTGGGAAATAGAGGGAGAGTGTAAAGAAAAAGTTAAAAGGTGTCAAGGCAGGAATGGTGCGTTACAGCAGGAACACCGCTAACACACTCAAGACGTGCATATAACATGCTTTTGACGACCATGATAATGCAGTCCACTGCTGATCAAAACAGTATCAGCGCATATTGAAGTCCTTACTACACGGATCATTATTTGCCGATCTTATTGCTATTAATTATTTGTTTTTCAATTCAATATGCTCTAATGGCATGAATGTAGCAAACAATATTATTAAGCCTTTCTGTTTGTTTTCTGCAGTTGATTACACAGGAAGAACAATACAATAGTGCACTGTAATTACTTACTACTGAACTTACTATTGGAGATTGTAATAGCAACCAAACACCACTGTGAATGACCCAACAGGATGATCACTCGGTGAGTTCTACTGTCGCGATGACACACAAATTATTACTAATCCTAAGTGAGTCAATATGACCGACATGCACTGTTATGAAGGGATATTGTCAATAGAATGGCGGCTTGTGAGTTTCGGTGATTTTCATCTAAAATGCGAGTACTTTTCCTTTAGAAGTCGCTGGCTAATCCATTTAGCGCAGGTAGTGAGGATGGGATGAAGGCTCTAGTCAGGGCCTCAGGTTCAGTGACTTCCTGTCCCAGACCTCACCTCAAATTCCTTTCCTTCATCGAAGGGGAAACTTCTCGATCTCTCCTCTTTTTGCCAAGAGCTGCCCACCCTGGAGTTCATGACGATGGTATTATGGTCTCCAGCATAGTGGAACCGTGGGTTGAAGTGCAGGGCGATGTTCTCCTTAGAGTGGCCGACGTTGATGGCGAAACTGAGAGGAACATACAGCACATGTATTGGAGATGAAACCCGATCACAATACTGACAGACAGTTGGTGTTGTAAACTTTGCTGATATTTCAAACAGATAGCTGGGTTATCATGGAGGACAGCAGGCAGTGATTGTGAGAGAATACCAGTCTTTGTGGAGACTGAGGCAGCGGTGACCTACCGATTTGCACGACCTCTGACCACACCTTTGACCTTCAGTTCCATTCCACTTGAAATGGTCAGATTATTTACCTCCACAGCCTGTTCATTACAGAATTGAGACACTTTTGAGCAATGTGGGCTTTTTCAAATATTATCCTCTTTCATTATCTCTGCACACATTTCACAGCACAAAAGCTGATGAATGTATCCGCTTTCCATATACCGGCCCTTTCATTTCATTTTGGTATTTTGTCAAAGTCTGAATTCCTCTGGAGAAATATCAGCACCATCTGAAACTTCTGTGCTGTGTCAGAGCTCTGCTACATCTGTGCCCCATCAAAAAGTCCGAGCAGGTATTAAGTTGGCATCATGGAGAGAAAGTTTCTGTACTGTTCTAGTCACCTCTACCTTAACTGCATCTTGTGAGGAAGAATACTTCACTTTGACATTCAGAGTACTTCATTTACTTCAATAAATGAGCCCCTAAGAGCCATACTGGGCCAACCCATGTTGGGGAACTTTTGAGAAAATGGGACTCAAAGTTGCCAGCTTCCTGCGTCATTTAGAGTATCTGGGAACTAGAAACACTGCTTCTGTTAAAAACTCAAGATATGTACAGTTACGTAGTGCACTTCTTATGCAGGTTTTGGATGCCCTTCTGTTTCATTTAAAGTGAAACCTACCTCCTTCTGAAGAGGAACCATCATCTTCTGATTCATTTGGGTCAAACTCTGGGTCTCCATTATCTTCCACTTCACCATCATCATCAATCATAGCAAGCAATTCCTCATCAGTGCGATACCTAGCCGCCATGTTTACATTGAATTATGGAAAAGTTGTGGGATGGTCCACTATGGCTAAGGCAGCGCATTGCATATTTACAGTGGCAGAGAGGACGTTTGCTTATATGAGCAATCCATGTGGGTAGATTGGGTTGGCTCATTTAGGAAATGTAGATCTCAGTTTTCTGCACATGCTGACTACCTCAACTCAATTTCGCCAAAAGTGCGGGATGGCCCGGTATGGTTCTTAGGGGCTCAAATGACCTAATTCAGAATGTCTTCAATTGCACAATCACATGAATCATAAATACTTTTTTGAGTTTCTTGCATTTTATTTGAAAATTCTGTACTTACAGCCATCTTGACACTTCAGTTGCTGGTTGTTCACCAATGCTGAGCTCTGGTTCAGACTTGGAGTAAAATGCAAGGTGTAATTCTTGCTTATATGTGCACTGGTGAGGTTAGCCTTTCCTTGGTCTAACCAATCAAATGGACTCTCGAAAGGCCTAAAGCAATTGTGACGGACAGAAACAAATGCAGCACCAAATTTACATTTGAATAACAACAGCTCCAAAAAAAAAAAAAAATGTAAACCATTGATTTTCATATTTTAGTCTTCCATTTAAAAATGCATGGAATTTATTTTGTGCACTACCATTCAGCTAACGCTCATCAGCTCTCGTGGAAATAGTATGGATTTTTAAATACTGTCGGTACAGCATAATGTCACAGCAGTGTACATACGTCATTTTGCTAAACTTTGGGAGTGTTGTGTCAACTTTAATTTCACTCATTGCAGTTTGAGTGCCAGAAACTATAAAAATTATAGTTCAATAATCAGTGTTGCGGTAGTAACTCTAAAAAAAGTAATGCATTACACATTACTAGTTATTTTTCAAAAAGTAATGACTTACTTTACTTAATTACTCACTGCTGAAAGTAAATAGTTACACTACTAGTTACATTACTTTTGGATTACTCAGCACCATCATCTGAAATTCACCGTAACTCACTTAATTAACCATATCACGTTAAACCTGGCATATGCCCAGACCAGCACAAATCTTTATTCTAGTAAGGAGGACACAAGATCTCTCTTTTGTGCTCTTTACCTCAACATGGCCAATGGCGAAGTTGTAAAAAATCAGCCCAAACAGCACTTCACAGAAAAGTGAGTCAAGTGCAAGGCTACAGTCCTGGCACAAACATGCATGGAAAAGGACATTTGATTTATTTTTCTGTCCTCCGTCTCGATCGCCAATATACTCAAAAGGAAGAAGAAGAAGAAGAAGATCTTCTGGCCTCCCGTCCTGCCGATAATTGAAGAATTTAAAGTGACTAGCAACTAGATAATTTATTTGTTAGTAACTGTAATGCGATTGCTTAAGTCATCAAAGTGATGCATTACATTACTGCGTTACTGATAAATGTAGTCTGATTCCGGTTATTGGTTACTTTGTAATGCGTTACTCCCAACACTGTCAATAATACATTTTAATAGTAGATGTCTCTGTATGATTATCTCAAGAATTCTGAACTGTGTGAGACAATGACAAGAATTTCTCTGTTATAGCAATTTCTGTGACTCGTTAAATGAAGAACGAACTGCAATGGTCCCGATTGAAGGATATGGTTTTTCTATAAATAGGCAAAATAAGAGGGAGAGGTGTTGCATTGTATATTAAATCATCTTACCATAATGGAAGTGTCAAAAATATGTCATTTGCAATAGAATGTCAAGGAATGTGTTACTGTTGAAATTAAATCAAAGAAAATATATATATTTTTTAAATGTCATTATTAGTTGTGTATATAGAGCCGCGGGTACAAACACTGATACATTCTCAGAGAAAATGTCAGAAACGTAAAACTCAATAACAGGAGGCCGATTTTTGTTTGTGGAGTTTTTAAATACGCGTAGATCTTTTAAATCCTCATGGACAAATAATTTTAGAAATGCAATGTATTGCATGGGAGTGTATTCTTCAGTTCCACATCCCAGCAGGATAACTATAAACAGTGCTACACTCATTGATAATACATTCACATATGTCCATGCAGGGGACATAACTGAGGGTTTACTTCTAAATGATGTTCGCCATCATTTGCCTGTTTGTAGCTTTTGAATCATATTTTTAAAAAATTAAGTCTGAATAGAAAGTGGTAGCTTAACAAGGTTTACATTTAACTTTTAAAAAGACATAATTAAGCCCCAAAATTCACGGCACAATTTTGCCAATCAAAAGTGTTATATTGTCAGATTAAAAGTGATAGTGATTCAGTGTTGAAACTATTGTAATTATATCCACTCAATCATATTTTAATCTCACGGGTAGCAGGTATGACTTTATTTTCTTATTTTTTTTTTAAGACAACCGGTATAGCCTACATGTGACCCTCAGGAGGTGGACCATGACCCCTTACATTTTCCACCAACATTTTCCATTGATTTTGCAAGAAAGGACAACTGCTAAATTAATTGAGTTCATACAGTCAGCTGGCTAACCAAATTTTTTTTTTAACTAAAATAGAGATAACGGATGAATATTTCTTTTGCTTTAGCAATTTAGCCAAGCAGCAGATGTCCTCCAGTCATATGCAAACCACTTGGATGTTTCTAGAAACATTAGCATTTTTGTTCTCTACCCATCAGCCAAATACAAACTAGCTGCTACCCTGGCTCAAACCCACGCCATTAAATGAGCCTATGGCTTGATCCACTGCATCAGCTCACCTAAATCTGAATATTCATGAACATGTCCTTGTTTCCCTACTACATATTTTAAAGGGAAATAAAGAGAGGCGCCAATATGCTGCATTGCAAACAGACTGTGCAGCTTGATAAAGTTTACAATTTTCCTACAGTTATAGTTTACCTAAGACTTCGGATACTGCGCAAGTTGACAGTGTCTTGTGCTGTATCAAACCTGGCCCTGAAAATCGAGAGGTTTTGCCTTCATGTTAATACCAGGCAAGCTGATCCAAACTATGACCACTCAGTGAAATAAAAACTTCCTACTACCTGTCTAAAATTTACTCCATCCATTTATGACATTTTAATCTAATCATCTGAATAAAGAATAAAGATGCTTCTCTGTCCTCAGAGCTGTGGCTTGTATTGTTGGATTTTTTTATGTGAATTTTCCTGAGCCTCAATATCTTACACCTGTGTAATTTGAGGTATTTCCTGTGTTCCCGAGTTTGCCCTTGGATTTTCCTCCTCTGTGTTTAACTCTGTGGCAGACAACTATGCACCTTTCAAATTGCTTCGAATCAAGGAGAGAGCAAATCCTTGGCACTCCTCAGAGGTCTCGCAATTGTTCTGAGACAGATACTAGGCGCGAGCTAAAGCTAGATCTACTCCCTTACCAAGATTGGATTCATTCTAGGGAGCTTAGAAACAATTGCACTGTGTCAGTAAAGAAGGCGAAGTCAGATTTCTATTTAAAATCCGTTACTTATGCCAGAAGAAATCCAAAGCAAATCTGAAAAACCGTTCAATTAATAAAAAATTCAAGTTCCACTTTCTCTCCTCACAAGTTGTATAAAATTCTAAACGGATTACTGGCGAAGTTGAAATATGTGATGCCTGTACTCAGCAGTTTCAGTCAGCCATTTCCATAAAATATACATAAATGGCTGACCCAGGCGTTTCTGAACAGACAGGTAATATGCATTGTAGGTCTGATCTGTCTGGCTGTCCTGTGGCTTCTTGCTTGCTGTATAGTGATAGTAAACCTTCGATAGGCGGGGTCCTCAACATTATCGAAAAGGGCGGTGTGGGTGCAGGCTTTCATTCAACCAAGCAGTTACTCACCTGATTCTTCTAATCAAGCCCTTTAGCAAAGACTCAAAGGGTTGATTAGTAGAATCAGGTGAGTAACTGCTTGGTTAGAATGAAAGCCTGCACCCACACCGGCCCTTTCTCGATAATGTTGAGGACCCCTGCTCTATACATATTGTTCTTGGCAGAAATGGCTAGAGCACAATCTGCGGCGAGCTGAAGGGAAGAAATGTTTCCAACAAGAGAAGTGAATCCACGCATTTCTTCTCTCTTTTACAATTGGAAAGGCATGGAAATAAAATCTTGTCTTTCCAGAGTTGAAATTCCAGCCAACAGCGGCAAATCACGGCATATTCTCAATACAGGTTATCGATGATTCGTTGGTGACGGTAATAGCCTATACAAATTTCCCCACACAAAACACTGGGGATTCCCCTGTGGGACGTCACTGACAGCAAATGCCAAGCAGTGCCAGGAAAATATGCATACAGTTACCAAAAATGAGAAAAATGCAGATTTTGATGAATTAAAAATCAATATGTGGTGTTTTCAATGCATTATTTTACCCATATTTAGATTTATGAACTCAATATTTCCATAGAATTTATGTCCTTGAATCAAATAATAGGAAAAACCTTCTGAAGACCAGACTGCTGTACATTTCAATAGTTAAAGGAGCAATATGTAAGAAATGTATGTTGATTAATCATGAAATGGCCCTGATATATCACCAGACATTAAGGAATGATGTTAATTTCAAATACTTATATCACTGACAACGGTAGTCCAGCCAGAATATTCTCATTACAAAAGCAAAGTTGCAGCCCACAACTAATGTTTATTTTTTCATTTTGTGTTTTGGCCTGTTGCGCCACCCTCCACCTATCTCCCAATCATGAAGCCAGTAGCATTTTGGCATCCAGGTTGCCAGTTACCACTGAGCTGCAGCTACCAGCGTTTCGGAGCACAAATGTCTGACGTTCTTGCTGGATCAGGCAACCTAGCTGGCAACCTCTCATCTGGGGGAGAGGAGGAGGGGATACTGCGCTCTGCACTATTTTGAATGTGATTGCACTACCAGTTTTGGCCACAAACGTACATATTGCTCCTTTAAAATTTGCATACATTTGAATGTCCACTTGCTCTGGAATATGCATATTTTGGTCAGAAAATTTGAAAATAAAGAAGTGAATAGTAAATGCAGCAATTGTTCATGAAACAAATATAAAAATGAGGATGAAACTTTTCACTCCAAAATTAACTGAATATTTTATTGGGTGAAATTGAAAATCAGTTGTTTCTGTTGAAAAATTGGGCAAACAGCTTGGCTTAACCTGTCCAAGACAGTCTCTCCTCAGTAAATTGATAGAAAATGATAGTGATCTCAGTCCTCTTCCGAACACTCACATGTAGGCTACAGAAGTTGTTGAATTAAAAAAAAAAAAAATTGTCTTAAGGCATTTTAATCAAAGGCTGTTACCCAGTAATAATACACCCAGTTCTATGTCTTTTGTGAAATAATTATCATATTATTTTGAAGAGTTTGTTTAAAATGTGTGCAATGTCAGCAGTGGAGTGCACAAAATGGGAATTAAAGCTTCCATAGAGACATTGTTTCCCCAAAAAACATAACCTAACAATAAAGTGCGACATGAAAACTGTTAACAACATTCCCAAAATGGTCTCTGTACATCAAACGCATTCAGCTGCACTGACAATGAGGAACGCATCCCAACTATTTTGCTCGCGTGAAAAAAAAAAAAAAAAAACCACACACACGTTAATTCAGTGGTATTAGACCTAATCAGTATGAAATGAATGTAAATGCATAAATTAATTCATTGCAGTTTTTACAACACCAATTCCAAAATAGTTGGGACGAAGTGTAAATTGTGAATAAAATCAAAATGCAATGATTTTCAGATCACATGATCCAATGTTATTTACAATAGAACATAGATAATATTTCAAATGTTGAAACTGAGACATTTTACATTTTTTATCCACAATATGAGCATATTTCAAATTTTCTGGCTGCAACAGGTCTCAAAAAAGTTGGGACACAGGCAAAAAAACAGCTGAAAAAGCAATTAATATATAAGAGAATCAGCTGAAAAAACATTCAGCAAGTAATTAAGTTAACTGGCATCAGGTTTGTAACATGATCGGCTATAAAAGGGATGTCTTAGAGAGGCTGAGTCTCTCAGAAGTAAAGATGGTCAGAGGCTCTCCAACCTGTGAAGGCTTGCGTATATAAAAAAAAAAATTGTGGAATACTTTAAAAACAATGTTCCTCAACGTCAAATTGCAAAGGCTTTGAAGGTCTCATCATCGACAGCATAACATCATAAAAAGATTCTGAGAAACTGGAAAAATCTCTGTGCGTAAGGTACTAGGCCAAAGACCTTTACTGGATGCCCGTGATCTTCGGGCCCTCAGACGCCACTGCATCACTCACCAGCATGATTCTGTCATTGACATTACTAAATGGGCCCAGGAATACTTCAAGAAACATCTGTCTGTAAACACAGTTCACCGTGCCATCCACAGATGCCACCTAAAACTATCATGCAAAAAGGAAGCCATTGTTAAGCATGATCCAGAAGCGCCGCCGTGTTCTGTGGGCCAAGGCTCATTTAAAAAGGACTGTAGCAAAGTGGCAAAGGGTCCTGTGGTCAGACGAGTCCAAATTTGATATTCTTGTTGGAAATCATGGCCGTTATGTCCTCCGGGCTAAAGAGGAGAAAGACCACCCCTCCTGTTATCAGCGATCAGTTTAAAAGCCAGTATCTCTGATGGTATGGGGATGCATTGGTACATATGATGTGGGACACTTGCATGTTTTAAAAAGCACCATGAATGCTGAAAGGTATATAAAGGTTTTAGAGCAACATGTGCTCCCCTCCAGATGACGTCTATTCCAGGGAAGGCCTTGTGTATTTCAGCAGGACAATGCAACACCACATACTGCAGCTATTATAACAGCATGGCTTCATAGTAGTAGAGTCCATGTGCTGAACTGGCCTGCCTGCAGTCCTGATCTTTCACCGATTGAGAACGTTTGGCACATAATTTCACGAAAAGTCTGTCAAAGGAGACCCAAAACTCTCCAGCAGCTGGAAGCCTGTATTAAACAAGAGTGGGATCAAATTCCAATGGCTAAACTCAAGAAACTTGTCTCCTAAATGCCCAGACGCCTCCACTCTGTTAAAAAGAAGAGGGGATGCTACACCATGGTATGTTATGATTCTGCTCTGTTCTGTTCATGTTCTGTTCATGTTTTGTAATGCCTTGATTCCATGCCATGTTTTGTTTCTGTTTATTCCTGCATTTCCTGCCATAGTCCATTCCCTCAGTTTTATTCCGCTCATTGTTTTGCATTTTGCCATGCTTTGCACTTTGTCTCCCCTGTCTGGTCTTGTGTTATGTGACAGCCTATTTCCCCCAGTATTGTGTGCCACGCTTTCAGGTGATTTCATGGTTTCTGGGTTTCCAATCATTCCTTCTAATCTCGTTTGCTTCCTTCGCCTTGCTGTTCTGTCTTTACTAACCATACTAACAGTTTGTTGTTTTAGTTAAACCTACTAACCTAAACTAACATTGTATATAATACTAACTTACTAACGAGCACTAGGGATTGTATAGCTGCACTTTACTAATTGATTAACAAGCTCTCAGCACTCGCCCTATTCTAGTCTCCGTCCCTTGTCTTCACTCAATCTACTTGGCAGCGTTTCAGCGGATCCTCCGCACCTGTTTAACTCTGCTCTGCCTCTCATTATCTGTGCACGTTAGAACTCCCTAACCGGAGCTGTATGTTCGTCAATAGGCTGTCTTGTGATCCCTGTCCGCGTTTTGGCTTTTGCCAATTTCATGTGGTTAGGTTCTCCCTCGTGTTTGCCCCCTTGTTCATTAGTCTGATCCACTTCACCTGTTCCCAATCATAGCATGTGACTTCCGTTGCATGTATTTAAGCAGTCTTTTCACAGCAGTTCCCCGTCAGAACGTTTCCCTTGTGCTACCCTTGTTATCGCCTCGTATTCTTTGTGATTCACTTCTGACTGGACTGTCCCTGTTTATCGATTTTGGCTCTGTTTTGGATTTCTTGCTGCATCTGTGTATCCAACCCTTTTTTGCCTGACTACGAGTACTGTGATTGCTGCCCTGGTAACGACTCGGATTTTGCCCTCTGGATTTTGATTTTTGGATTGTGAACTCTGTACTGTTGCCTCCTGCTCTGCGGGGGTTCTCCCCCTTCCTTAATAAAATCCAGTTTTACTGCATTGCTTGGTTCTCGCTACTGGTTCCTGAACGTTACCTCACAGTACGTTCTGACCAGCATGGAACCAGCGAGCATCCAGCCACTGCAAGCTGCAGTAAAGGAACAGGGCGCCCAACTGGAGTTCCAACAACAGCAGCTACGGGCCATGATGCAGCATATGCAGACCATGACTCACCAGATGGCCGACGTTACCCGCTCCTTGCAAGGTGCATAGCCCTTCCGCACTCCCCAGCAATCTGCCGCCACCACGTCTGTCCCCGTGTCTGTTCCTGCCTCTGCTCCGCCCACTCCGGTCCACGAACCTCGACTACCTCCTCCTGAGAAATATGATGGCGACCCTGGATCCTGCCGAGCCTTCCTGACCCGCAAACTGATCTTCAGCCTACAGCCTACCACCTTCCCCTCTGAGCAAGCTCGCGTAGCATAC
The DNA here is from genome assembly GCA_029692085.1 of Gymnothorax javanicus. NCBI lineage: Eukaryota > Metazoa > Chordata > Actinopteri > Anguilliformes > Muraenidae > Gymnothorax > Gymnothorax javanicus. The sequence continues at coordinate 47,799,016 of CM056200.1, forward strand.
ATCATCACGCAGCTAATCGGGAGAGCTAAACAGTGGGCAACATCAGCTTGGGAAGCGGAACTACCCTGTGTCCAGTCGTCCGATCTTCTGGGGGAGGAGATGAAGCGGGTGTTTGACCATTCCAGACACGAGCATGAGGCTGGAAGGGAAATTCTCCGTATCCGCCAGGGGGGTCGCTCAGTCTCTGATTACGCCATAGAGTTCCAAACTCTAGCTACCAACAGCAGATGGCATGAGAGAGCCCTCTATGACGCTTTCATCAATGGGCTGTCGGAGCGAATCAAGGATGAGCTGTTACCACGTGACCTGCCCGAAAGTCTGGACCGGATTATTGAAATGGCCATCCGCATAGATTCACGTTTGGAGGAGCGAAGACGGTCCACCCACAGAGCCAGTACCTCCAAGCCTTTGATGACGCCACCCCTACCTCAGCCTGACAAGACTAAACCTCCCCTTGAATCAGAACCCATGCAGCTGGGCCGTACCAAACTCACTAGCGAGGAGAGGGACCGCAGGCGGAGGGAACGGGTCTGTTTTTACTGTGGCAAGGACGGTCATTATATCTCACGGTGCCCAGTAAAAGACCACGCCCACTAACGAGGAGAGGAGCGTTAGTGGGCGTCATCCCTGTGGATCACTCCTCAAAGAATCGTACCTGCTTTCCTGTTTCCCTGAAGTGGACTGGAGGAGGGAGGAAGACCACCGCCTTGATTGACTCAAGAGCTGAGGAGAATTTTATCGATCTGGAAGTAGCCCAGAGGTGGGGCATCCCTGTTGAAAAGATCTTCCCAGATCGTGTTGCTAATTCCCTCAACGGCCAGAGGATTGGCCACATCACCCACGTCACTGGGCTAATCAAACTACGCGTTTCTGGAAACCATCAAGAGTCGATCAAACTGTACCTCATCCAGTCTCCACATGCCCCAGTCGTCCTCGGGCACCCCTGGATGGCCAAACACCTGCCTGAGGTCGATTGGGGGAAACATGAGATTAAGGGCTGGAGCCCCAATTGTGCTCGTACCTGCCTCAACGATGCACTAGATCATGTTCCTGTTTCCCCCTCAGAAGTTATCCCGAACCAGGAGAAGGTTCCCCCTGAGTTCCATGGTCTCAAAGAAGTGTTCTCGAAAGCTCGCGCTACCAGCCTACCCCCGCACAGACCATATGATTGCGCGATTGAACTCAAGCCTGGAACAATGCCACCCAGAGGTCGTCTGTTCTCCCTGTCACGCCCTGAAACCCTCGCTATGGAGAAATACCTCAGTGAGTCACTGGCAGCGGGCATCATTCGCCCTTCCTCATCTCCTGCTGGAGCGGGGTTTTTCTTCGTGGGCAAGAAAGACGGGTCTTTACGGCCCTATATCGACTACAGGGGCCTCAATGACATCACTATTAAGAACAGATACCCCCTACCACTCATAAATACTGCCTTCGACCTCCTCCAGGGGGCGAAGATTTATACAAAGCTGGACCTGCGCAATGCGTACCATCTGGTTCGTATCCGTGAGGGAGACGAGTGGAAGACTGCCTTCAACACCCCTACCGGACACTGGGAATACTTGGTCTTACCTTTCGGCCTTACCAACGCCCCAGTAGTCTTCCAAAACCTCGTTAACGACGTTCTACGAGACATGATCAACAAGTTTGTGTACCTTGACGACATTCTAATCTTCTCTAAATCACAGGATGATCACGTTCACCATGTTCGCCAAGTCCTCAAGCGCCTGCTGGAAAATCGCCTGTTTGTTAAGGCTGAGAAATGTGAGTTTTTCGTCCAGACTACTTCCTTCCTGGGATACATCATTTCACCCGACATCATCCAGATGGATCCTGTCAAGATTGAGGCTGTCTCCAACTGGCTCAAACCCCCTGATCGTAAGTCACTTCAGCGCTTTCTGGGATTTGCCAATTTCTACAGGCGATTTATTCGCAATTACAGTTCTGTTGCTGCTCCACTCACTGCTCTCACTTCTAACAAGATCAAATTTCAATGGTCCGAGAAAGCTGAGCAGGCATTTCATGATCTCAAGACCCGTTTTACATCTGCCCCAATCCTAACCATTCCTGATCCCAAGCTCCAGTTTGTGGTTGAGGTTGATGCCTCGAACGTGGGAGTAGGGCCTGTCCTTTCTCAGCGATCACCCAAAGACGGCAAGATTCACCCGTGTGCCTACTTTTCCCGTCGCCTGAGCTCCTCTGAGTGAAACTACGACATCGGCAATCGGGAACTGTTAGCTGTGAGGCTGGCTTTGGAGGAATGGAGACAATGGCTGGAGGGTGCTGAACTTCCGTTCCTGGTTTGGACAGATCATAAGAATCTGGAGTACCTCCAATCCGCCAAGAGACTGAACCCTCGACAAACCAGGTGGGCATTGTTTTTCTCACGCTTTAACTTTCACCTTGCTTATCGCCCCGGCAGCAAGAATGTAAAACCAGACGCATTGTCCTGCTGCTTCGAGACGGAGGATGAACAGCCCAGCTCAGATACCATTCTCCCTAAAGAGACGTTTATCAACGCCATCAACATGGACAGCGAGACGGAGGTGAGAAATGCCCAAGACGGTTCTGCTGCTCCCAGTGCCTGTCCCAATCATTGTCTGATTGTACCTGCCAATCTGCGCCCCTGAGTCCTTGACTGGGGCATGCTTCTAACCACTCGTGCCATCCAGGAATTAGTCGCACCCTGGATTTCATAACACGTTGCTTCTGGTGGCCGGGAATCAACCAAGACGTCCAGAATTATGTCTCTGCCTGCTCGATCTGTGCCCAAGGAAAGGTATCTCACCAACCCCCTCACGGCCTGTTACAGCCCTTGCCCACTCCGCACTGCCTTTAGTCACACATAGCACTAGATTTCATCACTGGCCTTCCCCCATCCAATCATTTCACTACCATCCTCACAATAGTTGATAGATTTTCTAAAGCTGTCCATTTTGTTCCCCTCACTAAGCTCCCTTCCACCCAAGAAACTGCCACCCTCATTATTCAACATGTTATCAGACTACACGGTATCCCCACAGACATCACTTCAGATCGTGGTCCCCAATTCACAGCCAAATTTTGGAAATCTTTTTGTAAGTCACTTGGCACATCTGTCAGTTTGTCCTCTGGTTTTCACCCCCAAACTAACGGCCAGACCGAGCGGGCCAACCAATGCATAGAAACGGTGTTAAGATGCCTTTGCCTTAAAAACCCCTCCTCCTGGAGCCACCACTTCCCTGGGCCGAATATGCAATTAACAGTCACACCTACGCTGCCTCTGGACTTTCCCCGTTTAAAGCTCGCCTTGGCTACCAACCGCCTTTGTTTCCCTGCCAGGAGGAGGAGGTTGCAGTACCATCTGCCCGTGAGTTTGTGCGCCGCTGCAGGCGTACTTGGAGGACTACACGGGAGGCGCTGCTCAGGTCGAACAGCCCGAGCGGACAAGAGACGCACTGCCGCTCCATCCTACCGACCTAGGCAGCGCGTATGGCTGTCCTCCAAAGACATTCCCTTAAGGGGGAGTGGGGGTAAACTTTTCCCTAAGTTCCTTGGCCCCTTTACCATTGAAAAAGTGCTTAGCCCCACTGCTGTCCGCCTCCGTCTGCCCCTTTCCATGCGCCGCATTCACCCCACTTTCCACGTCTCTCAGATCAAGCCTGCTGTAACCCACCCCCTATCTTCTGGTCCTGATCCCCCACCACCCACCCGTATCATCGACAGAGGCGAGGCCTATACGGTCCGGACACTACTGGACTGTCGTCGACGAGGACGAGGTTTCCAGTACCTCGTCGACTGGGAGGGCTACGGTCCGGAACACCGTAGCTGGGTCCCTGCACGCCATATATTGGATTAGACTTTGATAACAGACTTTCATGCCACTCATCCTAGACCATCTACTTGAAACGCCAGGAGGCGTTTCGTGGGGGGAACTGTTATGATTCTGCTCTGTTCTGTTCATGTTCTGTTCATGTTTTGTAATGCCTTGATTCCATGCCATGTGTTGTTTCTGTTTATTCCTGCATTTCCTGCCATGGTCCATTCCCTCAGTTTTATTCCGGTCAGTTTTGCATTTTGCCATGCTTTGCACTTTGTCTCCCCTGTCTGGTCTTGTGTTATGTGACAGCTTATTTCCCCCAGTATTGTGTGCCACGCTTTCAGGTGATTTCATGGTTTCTGGGTTTCCAATCATTCCTTCTAATCTCGTTTGCTTCCTTCGCCTTGCTGTTCTGTCTTTACTAACCATACTAACAGTTTGTTGTTTTAGTTAAACCTACTAACCTAAACTAACATTGTATATAATACTAACTTACTAACGAGCACTAGGGATTGTATAGCTGCACTTTACTAATTGATTAACAAGCTCTCAACACTCGCCCTATTCTAGTCTCCGCCCCTTGTCTTCACTCAATCTACTTGGCTGCGTTTCAGCGGATCCTCCGCACCTGTTTAACTCTGCTCTGCCTCTCATTATCTGTGCACGTTAGAACTCCCTAACCGGAGCTGTATGTTTGTCAATAGGCTGTCTCGTGATCCCTGTCCGCATTTTGGCTTTTGCCAATTTCATGTGGTTAGGTTCTCCCTCGTGTTTACCCCCTTGTTAATTAGTCTGATCCACTTCACCTGTTCCCAATCATAGCATGTGACTTCCCTTGCGTGTATTTAAGCAGTCTTTTCACCGCAGTTCCCTGTCAGAACGTTTCCCTTGGTTTGTTTGTGCTACGCTTGTTTTTGCCTCGTATTCTTTGTGATTCACTTCTGACTGGACTGTCCCTGTTTATTGATTTTGGCTCTGTTTTGGATTTCTTGCTGCATCTATGTATCGAACCCTTTTTTGCCTGACTACGAGTACTGTGATTGCTGCCCTGGTAACGACTCGGATTTTGCCCTCTGGATTTTGATTTTTGGATTGTGGACTCTGTACTGTTGCCTCCTGCTCTGCAGGGGTTCTCCCCCTTCCTTAATAAAATCCAGTTTTACTGCATTGCTTGGTTCTCGCGACTGGTTCCTGAACGTTACCTCACATGGTAAACAGGCCCCTGTCCCAACTTTTGAGACCTGTAGCAGCCATCAAATTTGAAATGAGCTAATTTTGTGGAGAAAATTGTAAAATTTCTCAGTTTCAACATTTGCCATGTTATCTCTGTTCTTTTGTGAATAAAATACTGGCGTGATTTGAAAGTCATTGCGTTTTGATTTTATTCACAATTTACACTTGGTCCCAACTATTTCAGAATTGAGGTTGTATATTTTGACATTGAAAACCGAGATAAAGTTGGGATTTTGAGGCATATTTTCGGGCGCTGAAGTTGTCATTCAAATGTGAATTTGGTTCTTCATTTAGTTCTGTCCAGCACAGTTGCTACAGGCATTTAAGAGCCAGTTTTTCTAAGAATCAGGCAGAGGGTGATATATGATGGTCTCAGATTTGCCTAAAATTTTTATTGGTGAAAGATGGTTGGTTCAGTAGAAAAACTGCTAATTCAGTTTATTTTTTAGGGGGTACCAAAATGGCCAAAGATTCTGAGATGAGAAATGAGCGCTGAAAAAAAAATTCAGTTTTTGAATGCAATTATATCATTGCACCAACAACAGCCCACATTCATTTTCTCATATGCTCATATTTCTCATATACTGTGGGTAGGGCTCGCATTAATCTGAAAATTTTTGTGGGCTGTCAAGGGCGCGTCCTGTAAGGGGCGCAGCAAGATGCTACTTTTGGCTATTTGAGCAGTAATATCAGGGACATTTCCAGACTCTGCCCTTAACAGCCCAAAATAGTTTATTCATGATATGATACCAGGGGATGTCCTTTAAATAATCAACAGAAATTAATGGGATGTTGAAGGAGCAAGAGTATAGGTGGTCCTTCAGTGAGGGGAAAAAGTGAAATTTTTGAAAGTGAAATTTGGCATTTTGGGATGGCAAAGTTCTCCATGCACCCTCATCCTATTTTGATGAAACCTTTTCTTTTGGGTGGCCCTATATGTTTAATAACTGTGATGAGAAGATTACCCTGGGTTTCTGTTGCATTAACCCTTTCCCACCATGAGTTCTAAAGCACCTTTTGCAAAAATGAAAAATACTGCAACTACTAATTCACGTTAAAAGGATCCATTACCTGGTATTTACTCCTGTTAAAAATAAGTGATTTGGGTCTTAAACATGATGTGTTGCGGTAATTTGCAAAAATTACGCAACATTTGTATTTATTTTGCCCTTTTAATCAAGCCAATCTTGCTCTTGCGAGAAAATTGAGATTTTAACTCAGCCAGAAGATAGAGGCATGGCTGGACTGAGGGGGTGATGCAAGGGAAGAGGGTGGGAGGAGGGAGGAGTTGCTTGAAAGCAAAAGCATAGCAACACGTGCATAGTAACACAACGTGTGACCAACATGGCTGAATCTATTGACCATTCCGGGTGGCTTTGATGTGTTCCTGCCATCTGAGTGCAATGCACTGAGCCCTGCGTGAGATGTACTAGCGAAATAGCCTCAAAACGGGGGGAATATAAATGTCACAGGCAAGCTAACATTAGTCCATCTAAGTTCCATGATCATATAATCAAGAATAACATGCTGTGTTTGGACTGCTGAAAAAAACAAGTATATACAGCCATCCATCAACAAATTAACAAAATGTGCAAGGTTAATGCTGGCCTAAATTAACTGAGCTAGCTAACGTTAGCTTTTTGCTAGCGGAAATGAAGGTAATTCTGGTGACAAGTATACGTGGTTTCGTCCGTTTACATTTTCCAGTCTGACAGCTGTCTATTTTTTACAGCAAGTTGCGTGACGGTGGTGCAAAAACACGTGTAGGTACTTGCCGAAATTACCTTCATTTGCAAATGAGTTCTGAAATGCCGCCCTCACTGGAAAAAAAATTTACATTGCTGAGTGCCAGTGCATAGACCTAATTATAATTTAATTATTTTCTCTACTGAATGTAGCCCATTATTTGCTGTTAGATCGCATGGGGGAGAGAAGCCGTGTCTTCAATTGCCACTTGATTATTCTTGAATTGGAAAACGTGTTTATAAAGGGAAACCATCTAGAATTAGCCAGGACTAATTGTTTTCAAAAAAGGGATGGATAATTTCCCCCGAATTTTCAAGTCTAGCGCTGGCCCTGACCCGCCATTACGAGTTATCTCGTTCTCTTAGTTGGCAGTCAACGTGCTAATCGAGCCAATCTTGCTCTTGTGAGAAAATTGAGATTTTGACTCAGCCGGAAGATAGAGGCATGGCTGGACAGAGGGGGTGATGCAAGGGAAGAGGGTGGGAGGAGGGAGGAGTTGCTTGAAAGCACAAACATAGCAATGCATGTATAGCAACACGTGCATAGTAACACAACGTGTGACCAACATGGCTGAATCTATTGACCATTCCGGGTGGCTTTGATGTGTTCCTGCCGTCTGAGTGCAATGCACTGAGCTCTGCGTGAGATGTACTAGCGAAATAGCCTAAAAACGGAGGGAATATAAATGTCACAGGCAAGCTAACATTAGTCCATCTAAGTTCCATGATCGTATAATCAAGAATAACATGCTGTGTTTGGACTGCTGAAAAAAACAAGTATATACAGCCATCCATCAACAAATTAACAGAATGTGCAAGGTTAATGCTGGCCTAAATTGACTGAGCTAGCTAACGTTAGCTTTTTGCTAGCGGAAATTTAGCGTATGTTTGAAGCATTATTTCACCTGCTTAACGACATCATAGCATAGCATTTTTGTCAGCTATAGATTCCTTAGGTTGTTTAGTTTCATATGATGTGTGTATCTTTACTGTAGCTGAAAGTGAGCCCGCCAGAGCTATGGAAATACGGCATGTCAGGCTGGGCTGTGAGGGTAACGTTTACGTATTGGGTATACGGCCAAGTTTCTTTTGAACTGCACCACACTCCATACCATATGGTAATGTAATGATAACATTGAAGTTGGGGGAAGAAAGTTGTCAGTTAATGCGAAAGTTGACATTTACAGACAATATTAAAGTGGCAGGTTCTGTAGTGTTGGAACAATACCTTTCTAGAGGTGCAGGTTTTTAGCTAAGTCAGCTTTGTACTGGCCTAAGTTGGAGAAAGAGTCCGACATGAAATGAGCACGCAGGAATAGGTTTGTGGCAGGGACTGCAGGGACATTATCAGCAAAAATAAATGCAATCCACTTGTTCCTCTGCGATTCATCGCTCGATGGAATGTTAAAAACTTTTTATGTGGATTTTGCCAGCCAACTACAGAGTATTCGTGTGCACCAGAACCTTTAGCTCTTGTCTCCAATATTTGTCTTGGGCGTGTTTGCGGAAAACAGTGGGCGCGGTTTGCTACTCCCAAGCCACACCTCGACGACTCCTCCTCTGCGCTGTACACGTCATCAGGGTGCCCAAACTGAAATCTCCAATTTTCATGCCTCCGGAGTAGGAAGCCTCCGGATGAGGAAAAAAGGGAGTAATGAAGCTGCTTTGACTCCAAAACTTTTCAGATTTTGTCAGAGTGAGTGATGACTAATGTATACATGCAATAACTGGGAAAAATGTGTTTTCCCGGTAATGGATCCTTAAACTGCACTTTGGAAAATGTAATTTGTCTCCCACAAAATTGTCTGTGATATTTAATACTCCTGTTCAGTTATTAACTTTACTGATAGAAGTCACCCAGCAGAAGCCTTCAGTAAGTGGCAGCAGGGGTCCTTTCGCATGTCAGCCATTGTATAAATCATTGTGATGCAAATTACACAATAAAAATCTCCAATTATCTCAACTATCACTTTTCTATTCAGGAAAACTCAGGTAATATGAAATGCAGAATTGACTACCAGTCCATGTTGATGGTTATTTTACCACCAGTACCTGAGAAACAAGAGAAAACCTGAGAGAAAGCACAGTGAAAATCAGCATGTGTACTCTGTGACCTACATGTAGTTAAACTGATACAATGCACTGAATGTCAGTGTCTTGAAAATGCACTGTTATCAGTTGAAGGGACACATCACAGAAAAAGTGATACACAACTTATTTAATGTTGCTTCACATAGGTGGCGCTACTGTGTAATAAAACTGTACCCCTGGAAATAATGTGTTCCTGTGCTTGCCAGCTATCCACCTTTTGATTACATAATTTTTGCCTTTAAGAATGACTGCATATCTTGCTACAACATAACAGAAAACATAACACAGAACAATTAACCCGTTGTTGCCCACTCAAATAATGCTGAATGCCCTTTGGATGTAGCTTATATTTCACATTATATACTCTATTTGAAGTTCAAAATCATTAATTACTGGCTGCTAGTATCACATGTGCACTTAATGCAGTATGTGACACACATGCATATAAGTACTGAGGTAATAAAACCTGCAATTCAGTGTACACTTTTGTAAACCTTTCTTAATCAGATGGACTGTAAAGGGTTAAGTTAAAAGGGACTGAACTTCATGTCAGAGTTAGCGGACATGTTGGGCTACCCAACAGAAAAGGTTTCGCCAAAATCGGATGAGGGCGCATGGAGAACTTTTACCTCCCAAAATGCCAAATTTCACTTTTCCCTGACTGAAGTGCCACCTATACCTTGCGCCCTCAACATCCCATGCTTAATTTAAGTTGATGATGCAAAAGATGTCCCCTGGTATCATATTATGAATAAACTGTCTTGGGCTGTTGTGGGTGCAGTCTGGAAATGTCTGTGATATTACTGCTAAAATAGCCAAAAGTAGAATCTTGCAGCGCCCCCTAAAGGACACTCCCTTGACAGCCCACAAAAATTCAGATTATTCAGGGCCAAAGGGTATTGGCACCTAAATATTTGCAGTTTATTATTGAACCAACCGTCTTTCATCAACAAAAAATTTTAAGCAAATCTGAGACCATCATATATCACCCCCTAATGGTAAACTGCCTGATTCTTGGAAAACTGGTTTATAAAGGGTCCATTTGATTGGTTAGAGCTTGGGAAGACTTTCCTCATTAGGACATAAGCGAGAATTACACCTTGCGTTATACTCCAAGTTAGATCCACAGCTCTTCACCAGTGAACATGCCGCACCAGAAGTGTCAAGATGGCTGTAAGTACACACAATTTTCAAATAAAATACGTTTGTACAAGGAACAAAAACAAAGAATAATTATGATGCAGGTAATTGAGGAGTTGAAGGCATTCTAAATGAATCCAGTCACTAAAAGGGTCACTCCATGTCAAAATAGCCAATATTGAGGTGCCTTGTACATGACACCTCTCGGATTTTGCTCAAACTGTCCAAAACTACTTTATGGTTCCAAACAAAAAAGAATCAAGTTTCGTGTCAATATCTCGATTGACACAAAACTTTGTCAATCAAACATGGGTGGCTGAGTTGACATGGAATGACCCTGAAATACTTCTAATGTCACACAATGGTACAATTTCTCCCCTCACAAGACACAGTTAAGGCAGCGTTGGCAGGTGTAGATTGCAGATCAAACCATTTCTCTCCATGATGCCAACTTAAGTCCTGCTTGGATGTGTAGATTTAACACAGTGTGTGTTAAACATCTGAGCTGTGTAAGGGTAAGATGATGCCGACATTTCAACATGGAAGTTCAGACTTTGACAAAATGCCAGAATGAAATGAGAGAGCCAGGGCATGTAAAGCACATACATTCATATGCTTTTGTGCAGTGAAATGTATGCATTTGTAGGAAAAGAGTAACAGAAAGCTTACATTAAACAAAAACCTCTCAATTCTGTTCTAAATAGCCTCTGGAGGTAAAGAACATGACCTCCGCGAGTGGAATGGAACTGAAGGGTCAGAGGTCGCGCAACTTGGTAAGTCTCTGTTGCCTCGGTCTCCATGAGGACTGGTATTCTCACAAATAATGTCTGCCGTCCTCCGTGATTACCCAGCCGTCTGTTTAAAATATCAATGAAGACCACAACATGAACTGATTATTGGCATTATGATTGGTTTTCATCTCGCATTCATGCACTGTATGTTCCTCGCAGTTTCTCAATAAAATTGGCCGCTCTATGGGAAGCCTAGCCCCGCACTTCAACCCACGATTCCACAATTATGGAGACCGTCATACCACCGTCATGAACTCCAGGAGGTCCTTCGCCTGGGAACGAGAGGAGAACGAGAAGTCTACCCTTCGATGAAAGAAAGGAATTTGAGGTGAGGCCTGGGACAGGGAGACACTGAGCCTGACGCCGTGACTAGGGATATAATGATGTACCGCAAAACGGTATACTGCTAATTAAAAAAGGCTACAGATATCAACCATAATTTTTTTTTTTTTTTTGTAATTCAGTGTCACGATACTGCAGGGAGCCTGCATATCCTCACAGCCTGTCGCTGAATTGTGTTTTAACCACAGATCTATATAGGTGTAATGCTTCATAAAAAGCAGTAGATGGCAGTGTCAGTTCTGGTGAAAATTTTTTTTTATGAACCTCTTTATTTCTTTTGTATACTATTTGGATTGTTCTACATAATACGGCATATAAAGTTTAATTAAAGAAATATTTTCTTCGGAGCAAATGTTTGTGTACTTTATTTCAGCCATAATGGATTTAGTAAAAGGGGGGAGAAATCAATTGTTATATCATATTGTGATATTAATCATAATATATCATACTGAAAATTTCATACTGTTACATCCCTAGCCCTGACAGAAGCCTTCATCCCATTCTCTCCACCTGTGCTAAATATATTAGCCATTACCCACAAATAAGATTAAAATCACCAAAAATCATAAGGCACCACTCTATTGACAATATCCCTTCATAACAGTTCAGGTCAGCCATATTGACTTTAGGAGGGCATAATTTATGTATCACCACAAGTTCACTAGAGCAGAACTCATTGAGTGATCTTGTTGGATGATTCAGGCTGTTTAGTTGTGATGATAATCTCCAGCTATAACATCAACGGCCAATTATTACCGTGCTCTGTTGGACATTTCTTAGTTTTATTTTCCTTCATCAGTTTTGGAAAATAACTTCCAACAAAGGAGAGAACCTACTAAAGCAGGGCTGCCCAACCCTGTTCCTGGAGAGCTACCATCCTTAAGGTTTCTGCTCCAACCCTAATTCAACTCACCTGATTCAGCTCATCAGCAGCGCGTCACGATCTGTAACTGGGAAAGCAGCTGTGGTTTGCTTTGGTTGGAGGGATAACCTTCAGGATGGTAGCCCTCCAGGAACAGGGTCGGGCAGCCCTGTGCTAAAGACTTCAATAATGATAAAAATGTGTAGATCTGTAGTCTGCTAGCTACGATCTGTGTAATTTTCGAGTGGATCATCCATAACTTACCATTCCACCATATTCTCTTTTTAACTTTTGTTTATTCTCTCCATCTCCCAGGTCTCAATTCACTTCAACTTTGACACTTTTGACATCTATCTGTCCAATGGTGACATGGTGCAGTTCCCAAACCGCCTGGGTGGCAGAAAGTACAAATACATTTTCTTTGGGAGAGATGCAAGGATTGAAGACAGTTTGAAGGCACCTGAAAGACCCAGCAAGAGACAGACGTCCCTGTTCTCGCTCCTGATTGGCTGCTCTGCTCCCTGTGCCAGTGCTGCACTTAGTCTGCCCCTCCCAAACATCAGTGCCTTTCACCTCTGAAACACTGCTCTGATTACCTCCGAGTCTGTGTAAATTCACTCACTATGGAAATCATCCCAGGCTGAATCAAAAACAACTAGCAACACAATCCCGATGCCTATGTTTGCATATTTATTTGAGGCGTGGTGTGTGTGCGTACGAGGGAGCAGGCCGAGAGTCACTTCCTTTCTACATAATTTTTGCGCGCATATACGTTACCGGTCCCAAGTGTACTCTTTGTACTTGATTTTCAGTATTTCCTAGCCCAGCTCAGTGGAATTTTAGTGGATGGTTAATGTATTATTTAGTTAATCAAATTTTCCCTCTGAGGAACTACAGGAGTCCATTGCCCAATTGAAGTGCAATTTCCTTATAGACAGGGGTAACCATTTCAGCACATGAAAGCTTTTTAAAAAAAAAAAAAAACTGTGATGAGCATCCTCTCTGTCTGAGCTACAGTGTGAGTCTGTGGTGTTAATGAGAGTAAATACTACTGGGTCATTCCGTGTCAACTCAATTAGAGCCCCCCACATCAAAATTTTGATTTTGATAAAACTATGCACATTTCAAGAGATATGCATGGGCAGGACTGAGGTCAAATATTTCAGGTCAATTATTGCTAGTTCCTGAAATTCAGCCTATTTAGTCTAGGAAATTTAGAAATTTAGCCTAGGAAGCAAACTTCCAAGGTTACTAAAACATTTAATACAACCATTTTGACTTTGATATTTTTTGTGGTCTTCAGAAAGTTGACCAACAGTTTGCATACCAAGTCTCAGGGCTCTATCTTAATTAGTTACAGAATAATAAATGCATTAAATCTGGAAAAAATTAGTATGATTGGTGTTGTTTGCTTTTTCCAGGCCACAGTACAGGTAAATTAAACACACTGAGTAAAGAGAAGTATCTTAAGCCAAGAGTTCAGCAACTATTCTGATGACAAAATGAAACTTATGGCTCTGTTTGCTCTGCAAATGCATATCTCAGGCCCTAAAACTTACTCCAAAATTATGGCAATTTTCTTAAAACTGACCCCCTCCCTAAAAGAAGCTAAATCTTAGGAATTGGCTATAATTGAGCTTAATTATACCATTTCACACCAGATATATAAATCTTCCACTGTGGGGAATATAATAAAAATTATTTTTTTTTGGTGGGAAAGTTCCTAAAATTTGGTTGATTTGTCATGGAATGACCCTACTGCTTTAGACAGTTAGATACGCTCTGAAGAAGAATTTTATCAATTCAACAATACATTCATTCTGGAAGAAAACAAAAAAATAGAACACATTGTGAATGAAATAAATAGATGTGAAATTAAGACATAATACAGTGGTTTAAAAAACCCCACAGAGGAATTTTGTCCCAGAGCTGCACAGCAGTCAATGATAAGTCACTAAGCGTATTAAGTAAACTTTTACATTTTGATATACTGTATGATCAAAGCCTCAGTCAGGGATGGCCATAACCTCACACATTATTTGTTAAATTATGACCTGTCACAGTCCAGACCAGGATTCAAGTGTGGAGGCAATGTACAATCAAACCGGTATTTTATTGACTGCTGATACGGTAATGAATGTAACGGAACCCCTGAGGACGAGGCCAGGACAGAACCCCAAGTGTTAGCACAGTTCTCCACAGATGTTGACGAAGCTTGAGCTGCCAATCACTGGCCAGTGGCTTCTGGGATTACAGCCAGTTAGAGTGCAGACTTTACCAGGAGGATGGCGTTGCTTGGTTCCAATCCTGATGACCAGAGAAGGATTAGGAGCTCGTGCATGATAAACTGGAGAGAGGAAAACACTCAGAACGCGGTCCCAGTCCTGGATCCTGACTAGGATTGGAAGCTTGCTCGAATAATCTAAGTAAGGAGCTTCATTACTAAAGTACAAGTTGCATTTCACGAGGATGAAGAGTTCATACTAGAATACTGACTGGTTCTAAGCACACAAAACCCCATTACAATCCAGCAACTTGCAGCACTGAGAAGAGGGCTTAAATACCTGTTGCCTGGCTAACCAGGAACGACATGCCACATAAACCAAATCACATGAGACACACTCCTAATAGACACAAAAGTTGCTGAATTGAACAAGACACAAAAGGAATTAAGTGTTGAGTTGTAACAGTGATTGCAAATTTTAATTAGATATGAAATCAATCACCAGCAGTTCAACAAAATAAGTTCTTTGCAGTGGTAGGGTCAAACCTTTATTTAAACAAGAGTCAGCAGATGACATATCCCCCCAGACCCCTGCAATCTAATCTCAGAAATCCCAAAATATCAAAAGGCATCAGTCTAGGACCTGATTAATACACAAAGCAAGTTTTGTTCAAAAATATTGAAAAGTTTGAGCTCTGCTCTGGAAACAAAATGTCCACGGATGGACAGATGGACGGACTGCCGACCGTACTGACGATTATATCCCCCCGGCTCAGATCCAACCACTGTGTCTTGCGAGATAACTTTAGTTGTAAATTGCTTATTTAGTTATAAATTGTTTATCCTTGATTGACCTAGGTCATGACCGAAGTCTGCGTGATTGCTAACCTTTATGAATCTAGCTTGTGCATAAGTAGAAGCGCCATGAGATGTGATTATTATGTGTTCATTCTATCTAAACCTTGGGGTCCGACGGGCCCAAGTGTACTTTCTTAGTGGTATGTATTCTCAGGAGAGAGTCCCTGTGGAGCCTGCTGGACCGCAAGATAAGCCTTGAGTGAGATAACTGTGGAGAGAGTCTCCTCTCTGCTGCGGACTGTTGATGTTGCCAGGATCAGGCATACATGGGATATATGCACTCAGCTGTGAAATGCTGAAAACAACATACTGATGTATGAATCAGCCCCAGGGGAGGAGATTATGACATTGTACTCTTACATATATCCAAGCAAAGGGGAATCCCTTTGTCCTTGTTCCTGCATGTAACCTGGACCCTATATGCATATAGTAAAGACTGGATCCTATTTTACTATCTCTGCTGAGTGTTTATTATAGGAATAAAATACAATTTTTACCACAGTCTAATAAAGTAGAATTTAAAAACTGTAAGATACCAAGAGAAGCAAAGGTAAAAGTATATAAATGAAACTATTGTTACATGTGTGAATATATTCATTGGCGCCCATATTGGGAGAAAACAAAAAGATGGAGATCAATCCTAATCTTACTGAGTTTGTATATTAAGGTCACGGGAAGCAACTACGTCTAGCTAATCCCAGTTAAATGCAGCTGACTACACGTGAAGATCTCTTTGGCTGTAATTTCCTCTGCATGCCTCAGTGAAAACAAAGGGAGACCATAGGATTTTGTCAAAGTGTCTATGAATGGACACACACGCACGCACGCACGCACACACCCTTTTACTTATATCTTTGTGAGGACAATACATTGACTTCCATTCATTCTTTCTGTGTCTCTAAAGCCTTTCCCCAATCTTAACAATAAGCAATGTATGCCTAACCCAAACCCTTACCCTAACCTTAACCTATCCCTAATTCTAACCTAAACCCAACCCCTTACCCAAACCAGAACCTATCCGTAATTCTAACCTTACCCCTAACCTTAACTAATAAGTCACAATTTGTCTTTGAAGTTGTGAGGACATCTGAAAATGTCCTTACATCCCAAAAATCTCCCCATTCTGTAGGAAAAACACATTTTCTTGCTTCCTACTTTGTAGTATGTACAGGAACACACACACACACACACACACACAGCCTCCAGCAAAATAAAAAATTAAAAAATCACAACTTTTTCGGCTTACCTTAATGCTTAGATACCAAGTGAAATATTCGGGTGTGTAAAAACGTCGAGCACACATCCAGTTAAGAGAATTTACACTTTAATTTCTAGAGCGGCTGTACATGCTACTAGCTTATAAAGGTGGCAGCCATGACACTGTTGACAATACTGGGGCATGCGCAGAGCATGCATAGTTTGCGATATCACATAGGCACACGCATGCGGGCGAGCGCTCAGTTTCCGTGCACTAGTGTGGTCAACACCCAGCCGTTTGTGTCAGTGGAGTGTTGTTGTTCGTATCTTTGCCTCTGCTTGCGTAATAATTCGCGTACTTAAGCTTGCCTAGCGCCTAACTACATTATGTTTGGGACTTATATTGAATTTGGGGTTATGATATTATTCTAGTGATGGTGTCTCGGTGTTCAGATAGTACTGTTTCCCTGGGTTGGGGGTCCCAAGGTAGCATTCCAGAACCGTAAACAATGCGGTTCCATGTGAAAAGTTTCATTATGCTATCCACTGCCTCATACCGCAAAAATGTATCTGCCTCATGACTTGAGCTGCAAGACTTTCGCACCGTGTCCTGCACTTTGATATAGCTATCACAGCGGCATCTATCTATCTATCTATCTATTATTACTGAGTTGGCGATTTGCGTAATTTCACACATCTCCTCCGAAACCACTGGGAAAAATGAGTCTGTTTTCCGCATACACCAGTTTTATGTGTGACAAAGACAATGCGCCAGGTTTTAAACTTAGTTATATCGTGAAAACTGCATTTTGAAGCCGTTTTTCCAAGTAAAACCGGCTAATTCAATCAGCTGCGTGTAGCACGGGTATCGGCTAGTTTTCTTTAATTTGTCACGGCACTGATCTGTTGTTCTGTGATAACCACACGAATGTAACTACTCATAAATTATTCCAAAAACCTCCGAGTTTTTCTGCGTAGTACCCAGTGGTGATTGTGTGTTTTCGTCCACCTATACATTTCGAGCAAGCATTGAACTTCTTTGTGGAGATATCTTTTCTCTGCAGCCATTTGTTAGAACAAGACAGCCGTGACACATAACGGTAATCTGCCGTGCTCAAGTATTGCTTCTTTGATACGAGTACGGATACGGAGTATCGTGCCCGAGTCCACTTCTTCCAACCGTACTCGCGTACCGTGCCCGAGCACGGCACACTCGTGTTCACACTTACCAAACGAACTAAACTATCCCTATCCCTAACCTTAACCTAACTGGTAGGTAATCCTATCCCTATCCCTTTCCCTAACCCTAACCTTAACCTAAGTAATAGGTAATCCTATCCCTATCCCTAACCTTAACCTAACTTGGCCACAAACAATGGTGTGTTCAGCTCAAATAATTCTACCCAGCGTCAACAGATCAGCCGGCTCACCAGCATAAAATATGTCAAAATGCATATTCACATAACGTCTCCTCCTCAACAGTAAGTAAATAAATAAATAAAATATATATTCATATTCCTTAACACACATATTATATATATACTTAGCTCCATTAAAAACACACGGGTGAGGTATGTACTGTATTTGCGGCAAATTGAAGAATCGATTGATTTTTATTGCTTTTCCAGTGAGGCACGAGAAGAAATAAAGAAAAGCGTGTGGTATGTAATCCTGACACGCACCACGTGCACCCACCAAGCACTTCAGTAATAACATACATTGAGCTGTTCGTGATGTGTACCGTGAAACTTGACTTGTTCTTTTTAGTGTGGTCAATAGCCTACATAAAGCCAACAAAAAAAACGAAAAATGCTACTGCATCAAGAAAATGGAAGGGCTTGTGACACAGGAGAGAGAAAAAGAACCTTTGGCATGTTACGGGCGGGTCTCAGCTGCCAAGAGGTGGTGCGTCATTTATACTGTTACCGTTCAACAGTTAGTCGGCTGTCTATCCGAAAATGGAACACAGGCACTGTCGCTGACCGACCCCGACTTAGGGCAGCCACGAGTGACGATGGCAGCTGAAGAGCGCCACATCTGGTTACAGGCTGTACCTGACAGATTCCGGACAGTAACCAAAACTGATCATGAGATCAGGGGTCCGAGACGATTGAGGGTGAGCGCAAGTACCGTTGGACGCCGTCCACGAGAGCAAAACATGCGTGCACACGGCCCCTACAGAAAACCCATTTTTTGACCATCAACAGGAGTAGGAACTCTTCACTTCTGACTGTGGGCACCTGCCTCTGTTGGCACATTTGTTGGCACTTTATTTCCCTGTTTCTGTCTGAGAATGGAAAACAGGGGCTGTCGCTGACTGACCATGGTAAGGGCAGCCATGCGTAAATGGGCAAAAACTGGGTTTTCCGTGGGACCCGTATGCACGCATGTGTTGCTCACATAGACGGCATCAAACGATACCTGTTCAAGCCTGACGGGCTGCACCTGAACCGGAGGGGTACCTTTGCACTGGGTCAGCGTATGTTGAGGGTAGCACAGGATTATTTAAACCAGGGACTTGGGGGGCAGGGAGGTTAGTGAGTGTTACACATAGGGAAATGCAGACTGCCCTGATGGAAGCTGACGGCGTTACATGCACTATTGATATACTTTTAAAGCAACAAAGCGTAGTGGGGGGCTTGAAGCAGCGGCCGCATGGGAAATCAAGGGGGAAGAGCATTAGTAATAACCTGAAATGTTTTTATTTAAATGCAAGAAGCATAAAAAATAAATTTTCAGAGCTTGAGGCCGTTATGATTAGTGAGGGCTATGACATAGTTGGGATTACAGAGACATGGCTTAGTGAAGAGGATGGAGATGAATATAATATAGAAGGTTATAAGCTCTTTAGGAAAGATAGATGTAATAGGCGAGGAGGGGGCGTAGCAATCTATGTGAACGAAAACATAAATGTACAGGAAATTCCCGAAATTGAACATTCCTTGCCCTGTGAAGATATCTGGGTCAGGCTCATTGGCAAACACGAGACAGGTTTAAACATAGGAGTATGGTATCGACCACCAGCTTTGGACAGTACAGTCAATGAAATGCTTTTTAAGAGGATTACGCAAGCTTGTAGAGGTGGAGGGACTATTATTATGGGAAACTTAAATTATCCTGGTATCGATTGGGAAATGGTGAAAGGACAGGGTAGGGGGGAGGAAGAATTTCTAGATGTTATAAATGATAATTTTTTGGTGCAGTATGTTAATAAATCTACAAGAGAGACGGCAATTTTAGACTTAGTGCTCTGTAATGACCCAGATAGAATTAGCAATGTTGAGGTACTGGAGCCACTTGGGACAGGTGATCACTCTGCTGTTAATTTTGATGTTTCATGGGAAGTTAAAAAGGTGCATTCAAAAACAAAAATTTTCAATTTTAGGCGAGCAAACTTTGACAGGATGCGCTCATATCTAAGTGAAATAAAATGGGAGACAATCCTGGACTGTGAGTCTGTAAATGAGATGTGGGAAAAGATTTAAGGGGTTTTACTTGATTCACAATGCAAATTCATTCCAAAGGTGTCCAAAAGTAAGCTGAAAAAGCAGAATCCTCAGTGGATGACCAAAAGTATTCGTAGGATTTTGAGGGAAAAGAGGAATCTTTATAAGATGTACATAAAGGATAACAATGAGAACACTAAGGCTGAATACTGTAAAATGCGGACTGTGGTCAAAAAAGAGCTGAGGAATGCTAGAAGACTGTATGAAAGACAAATTGCAGAGGGGGCAAAAACTAACCCTAAGTGCTTCTTTCAGTACTGTAGCAGAAAAAGGAAAATCAAAGAGCAGGTTAAGTGCATAAAGAATAAAAATGGATCGCTGCTATATGATAACAAGGATATTGCGGATGCCTTAAACAGTTACTTTGTTGCGAATTTTACCTCAGAGTGGGTCTTTATTCGGCCAGAGGGCATGTTAAATGCTCAAGATTATTTAGCGAAAATTGAGGTTAAGGATAACGAAGTATTGGACAAGTTGCATAAACTAAAGGCAGATAAGGCAGCGGGTCCTGATGGCTTATATCCTAGAGTGCTCAGGGAAGTTGGTGAGATCATCTTTAAGCCGCTATCCGCCATCTTCAGATGGTCTTTAGAAACTGGAGAAATACCAAAAGATTGGAAACAGGGCAATATAATACCAATATATAAGAAAGGGGACCGTACTGAGCCAGGAAATTACAGGCCAGTCAGTTTAACTTGCACTGCATGCAAAATATTGGAATCTATCATAAAAGATGAGCTGTACTTATTTCTTGAAAGTAACAGTATCTTGAGGGATAGCCAACATGGTTTCCGTAAGGGAAGGTCATGCCTGACAAACCTTCTGGAATTTTTTGAAGAGGCCACCAGGACTTATGACCAGAGCAGGGCTTATGACATCATATACTTGGATTTTCAGAAAGCATTTGATACAGTACCGCATAAGAGACTAATTTTTAAAATGAGCTCCATTGAGGTTCAGGAGGTATTCTGGAGCGGATTCAAAACTGGTTACAGGACAGAACACAAAGAGTGGTGGTCAATGGTATCTCATCGGAGCTAGGTATGGTGGGGAGTGGCGTCCCCCAGGGATCGGTGTTGGGACCCCTAATGACCTTGATAGGAATATTGAGAGCAGATTAGTTAAATTTGCAGGTGATACTAAATTGGGGGGGTTTGGCAAATAGTTTAGAGTCCACTAAAGTGATTCAGAATGATTTGGATAGAATCCAGAATTGGGCAGAAATGCAGCAAATGAAATTTAATCTAGCGAAATGTAAAGTTGTACATGTAGGTAATAAAAAACATTAGACGGGATTACTTCATGGGAGGTTTAAAACTGGAATGTGCTCCACACGAGAAAGATCTGGGAGTGATTGTTGACGAAACCCTCACAGGCTCTAGCCCTTGTGCCGTAGCAGTTAAAAAAGCCAATTGGATGCTGGGATACATTGCCAAAAGTATTGAGTACAAACCTAAGGAGGTGATGCCTTTTTTGTACAACACATTTGTCAGACCACATCTGGAGTATTGTGTGCAGTTCTGGGGACCATACTTTAAGAAAGATATAGAGGCTCTTGAGAAAGTTCAGAGAAGAGCCACTATGCTAATTCCAGGTATAAAACATGAAAGCTATGAGAAGAGGCTGAAGATCCTTAATCTCTTGAGTCTTAGGAAAAGGAGACTAAGGGGTGATTTGATTGAGGTCTTTAAATATGTTAAAGGGATTAACAAAGTGAATTATGAAGGATTCCTTCGACCAAGTGTTGTTAGTAGAACTCGGGGTCACAAATGGAAGTTGACCAAAGGTAAATTTAGCACTGATATTCGGAAATATTTCTTCACCCAAAGAGTAATTTCCATGTGGAATAGCTTGCCTGACCATATTGTTGAGGCAGAAACCTTGGGAATTTTCAAGTGCAGCCTTGACTTAAAGCTAGACACCATTGAGTCATTGAGTATCTGAGGTGATATATTCACAATAGTATAAAGAAACTGGCGAGCCTAGTTGGGCTGAACGGCCTGTTCTCACCATTCATGTTATGTTATGTTATACATATATATATATATATATATATATATATATATATATATATACACACACACACACACACACACATATATATATATTTAAAAATATAATCAGAACCTTATACCTTTGGTTGTCTTTTACCCTTCAGCGATAAATGAAAATTGATGCGACGAGCCGGTAACAACCTCAGTTGACACTAGACACTAATGTAGACACTAATGTAATGTCTAACTTAACATGTAAACCTTTGTTCACAGCTTCGTCAATGGAGAGGGAAGAAAAACGTAAGAAAAAAAACAACAAGGACATAAAAAGTTGAAGAGAGTAAACAGAGATAGTGTCGCGAGGGAGGAGTAAAGACACGGAAACAGGAATTACCACAACATTTCTCTTCCTCGCGCTGCATCTACCCCTTCCTTTTAAAATCTTTCCCCCATGAATCTAAACCCCTTCTCACTCATAACCCCCCCCCCCCCAAAAAAAAAATATAAAAATTGTGCCCCCTTTTAAAATCTTTCGGCCAAAAAAAAAAAAAAACTCCAAAAAAGTGGAGGTTGTGTGTGGTACTCTTGCCCATGCACCTCTTTCTAATGATGATAATATCAAGAAGGCTTTTTATCATGCAGTGCTCCCCCCGGGGCCAGCTGAGCCATCTAGTGGCCAGTTGAAGAACCGATTTAGCAATACAGTTTCGAGTGGCTGTAATCTGCCGTGAATGTTTAAAGGGACATTGTGTAGGAATTACTCCCATCCAGCGTTGAAATCGTGTATTACATTCAAACGAATAATGCACTCGAGCGCCTCACTTTTTCAAACACGTATTGCAACTACGGTAGCCACCGTTTATCAATGTTCTCCGGAAATGTAGCTCGGTCTACTGCAAAACCCATGCAACAGCTCCGCACCGAACGGGCAAACATAACACTTGGCTTTAATATAGTTTGGAAAAACAATGTATATACCTAATAGGGATATAAAATGTTGATGAACTAGTTTTATTTAACAGGGAAATAATTTCTGACAAGCGAAATTACTTTTAGTGTACCAATGCTCAAAGCTCATTAATTCCATCCTTTCTGTATACCTGGAACTGGAGCCCATCCCAGCTGACTCACAGGGTGCACACACCATTCATTAGAATTTAATTTTAATATTTAATATCGCGCATGCATATGCTGCGCATACTCTCGCAACCCGGTGCGTCATCCGTAACATAGCTACTGCCGTTTATTACCACGTTTATCAGCACCAGAAAATAAAAACTAAATTTTCTTGACTAAATTCACGCTTGAGGTTTTTACTACCCTAATGTTTCTCTGGGTACTCAAACATCAAGGTAAGCCGGAAAAATGCTGATTTCATTCGATATTAGTGGAGTTTCAATTCTGAATTATTTTCCTTCCCCTTATACAGGATTAGCAAATTCTTAAGTCCTCACATGATCAGCAGCCCAGTTATAAAACCTACATAAAGTCGCTCTTAGTTTCGTTCTTATCGGTTTCTTCTGAAGCCCTCGTGTTTTCTCTGCGCAGATGGAGTTCAGCCGCATTAGCGAATCTCCGCTGCATCACTCCCATATACTGATGCTGCTCACTAACAGTGTCGCTCATATCTCATTCTATCCAGCGTTTCCAACCCACTCAACACTTCTAGCAAATAAAGGCTGAACAACAAATACCGTCTCTGTGCGGTGCTGTCATGCAAGTTCGGCGCATGCATAAAATAAGATACAAAATATGAAGTTTCTGTTATCTTAAAAGTTGCTGAAAAGTCACGACATCAAGTATGCACGCTATTGTTTTAATAATTAAGAATGAGCATGCAATGGTAAATAAATGATTAGCTGAGAAGTTTTTTGGGCTGAATTTATACCATGCTGAAAGTGCACATACATGGACGTAGTCAGTGCTACTTAGCCAGCACATGAAGCAGCAAACACAGTACCGTGAATCGGTGTAAGATATTCAAAGTAATGGAAATAAACAACTCGACTTAGGTGCATCTTGAACAATTTAATACGAAAAAGCATAGCAAGTGTTACATGCACGCTTATAGGCTGTCACCTTCAATAGTTACCGAATACACGCCCGTTATCCAACCTAAGTTAACCAACGACAGCCTTTGCTACCTTACGGTTTATTCTGTAATGTCACATCAAAGACAGGTGAAGCAGTCGAGTCGCTACATAACAAAGCCATTCATCAAATACAATAACTGAAAATATTGGTGTCGTTACACCTGCTCACTTCACCGATTTGGTAATAACGTAAGCCGACAGCACGGAATCTCCTGACCAGTGCAACAAGCAAAGAACCGCAGCTGCTGCAGTGCCTGCGAGAACGCGCTTAGAGACAAGGTGCCCTTGGTGTTCACGTAGTCTGAATTTGAAATTGACTTACTTGTCGATCAGAAAGCTGGCAACTTCAGCATCCCTTTGAAAATCTTTCTCTTTCATTTGCTCCTTCCACCTGGGGAAGGCTAGCCCGATGTTGACCCTTGTTTTTTTGAATGCGCCGGTCGCCCTGCCTTTCGAATTCTCTTTTTCGCTTTCTTGGCGATGAGGATTTCGTCTCCTGTGCTGCTGCTGCATATGCATGGTCCTGCATTATGCTGCAGTCGTGCAGATTTTCAAACTTGCCGCGGTAGCCTCTCTTCCTGATCTCCTCCGGTGTCTCAAAATACTCTGCACTGGCTGGCAAACGCGGATTTATTCCGCGTTTGGTGCTATTTGACCCTTGCCGGCGGCTGTAGTTTCAAGATGGCAGACCGTCATGGCGCTTCCCTACCGGCTTACCCGTCCAATGTACAAACAAATCTAAAATTCTTCGTTTTAGGAGAATATGTCAGATTATTTGCGGAGGACATAATACACCAATGATGACATATATATGAATGCAGACTTAGATTTTGGCCAATAAACAACTGAAAATGTTACTCAATGTCCCTTTAAGCTCAGAAATGGTTAATGGGACAAAAATCCTTCTTGATATTATCATCATAGAAAGTAGAGATATTGAAGAACATAATAAAAGTAGTTTCATTTCATTCCATAGTGGGCGCACCAAGTTATAGCCTGATGAAAATGTGCCCAAATGGCTTCTTCGCCACAAAAAGCGCCCCCCATACAAAAGGGCCCAAACTAAACCTCCACCATTCATGCATATTTAGAAAGGAAAGGTCCCCAGGTGTCCAAATATGCATGAATGAGCCAGGCTTAATCAGGGCGCAAGCCGTGGGAGGTCTCCAAATATTTTATTTACTTTTTATTTATTTAACCTTTATACAGGGGAACCCATTGAGACCTCAGTCTCATTTGCGATGGTGCCCTGTTAACACAAATCAGAATAAAATGCAATACATTATCATAAAAACAAAAAAAGAAAAGTAATGCAGAAATGTAGAAAAATGCAGCCCAAAGAGCGAAAAGTAATGATTTGAAGCGGCACCTATAGGAGGCGCCCTCATTCAGCCTCTAAAATACCAATTTTTTTTTTTTTTTAAAGATTATTTTTTGGGGAATTTTTCCTTTATTTGACAGTTGCACAGTGTAGAAAGACAGGAAATTTGGGGAGAAGAATGGGGGAAGACACGCAGCAAATGACCCGAACCGGAATTGAACCCAGGTTGCTGCAGGAAGGACACAGCCTTTATGGTACGCGCGCTTAGACCGATGAGCCACCGGGGCGCCTAAAAATACCAATGTTTTTTGAAAGACACTACCCGATACATTCATACACCATGAAATCACGGAGGCTGAATAAGGGCACACAAAGATAAGTCAAAAACCGTTTTTTTTAGTTTTTTGCAATTTCGGCCTTCTGGACGTTTACCCTAAAAAGGGCTGAAATTTTTTTTCCGAATGGTTCCAGAGATGAAAAAATGTGATTTCTGTCAGTTTTGGCTATACATCTACCCCCACAAAAAAAATGATAGGAATCGGAGGAGGTCATGCATCACGCCCTGTCTCCCAAAAATTGGCTCTTAAAAATTGAAGAGACAATTATCTCCACATAGCCAAAAAGACCAAACACATTAAACAGAGAGCACATCAGCATTGAACCCAGAGAAATTACATAACCATGTTCCTACCTTTGATGTCTTCTGGTTGATGTTCCTTCAGATCACCACCAATAACCCACCACCAAACACCAATTGTATTGCAGCAGCAGCAGCTTCTAGCTTCGCACCTAAACTAATCTCCATATACAGATACCATTAACTAACAAGCAATTGAGCTTTCAGTTACTCAAAGACATCTACGTCCATCATTAGGCTGAAGCAACACAGTATTATTGGATCACAAAACCAGTATAGAGACTACAAATACAATCCACTTAACATAACATAACATAACATGAATGGTGAGAACAGGCCGTTCAGCCCAACTAGGCTCGCCAGTTTCTTTGTACTATCGTGAATATATCACTTCAGATACTCAATGACTCAATGGTATCTAACTTTAAGTCAAGCCTGCCCTTGAAAACTCCCAAGGTCTCTGCCTCAACAATATGGTCAGGCAAGCTGTTCCACACCGAAATTACTCTTTGGGTGAAGAAATATTTCCGAATATCATTGCTAAATTTACCTTTGGTCAGCTTCCATTTGTGACCCCGAGTTCTACTAACAACACTTGGTTGAAGGAATCCTACATAATTCACTTTGTTAATCCCTTTAACATATTTAAAGACCTCAATCAGATCACCCCTTAGTCTCCTTTTCCTAAGACTAAAGAGATTAAGGATCTTCAGCCTCTTCTCATAGCTTTCATCTTTAATACCCGGAATTAGCTTCGTGGCTCTTCTCTGAACTTTCTCTAAAGCCTCTATGTCTTTCTTAAAGTATGGACCCCAGAACTGTACACAATACTCTAGATGTGGTCTGACGAATGTGTTGTACAAAAGAAGCATCACCTCCTCGGATTTGAACTCAATACTTTTGGCAATGTATCCCAGCATCCGATTGGCTTTTTTAACTGCTACGGCACAATGGCTAGAGCCTGTGAGGGTTTGGTCAACACTTTCTCTTGTGGAGCACATTCCAGTTTAAAACCTCCCATGAAGTAATCCCGTCTAATGTTTTTATTACCTACATGTACTACTTTACATTTAAGCTACATTAAATTTCATTTGCCACATTTCTGCCCAATTCTGGATTCTATCCAAATCATCCTGAATCACTTTAGTGGACTCTAAACTATTTGCCAAACCTCCCAATTTAGTATCATCTGCAAATTTCACTAATCTGCTCTCAATATTCCTCTCAAGGTCATTAATGTAGATGAGGAACAGCAGGGGTCCCAACACCGATCCCTGGGGGACGCCACTCCCCACCATACCTAGCTCAGATGAGATGCCACTGACCACCACTCTTTGTGTTCTGTCCTGCAACCAGTTTTGAATCCACTTCAGAATACCTCCTGTAACTCCAATGGAGCTCATTTTAAAAATTAGTCTCTTATGCGGTACTGTGTCAAATGCTTTCTGAAAATCCAAATATATGATGTCATAAGCCCTGCTCTGGTCATAAGTCTTGGTGGCCTTTTCAAAAAATTCCAGAAGGTTTGTCAGGCATGACCTTCCTTTACGGAAACCATGTTGGCTATCCCTCAAGATATTGTTACGTTCAAGAAATAAGTCCAGCTCATCTTTTATGATAGATTCCAATACTTTGCACGCAATGCAAGTTAAACTGACTGGCCTGTAATTACCTGGCTCAGTACGGTCCCCTTCCAATCATTTGGTATTTCTCCAGTTTCTAAAGACCGTCTAAAGATGGTGGATAGCGGCTTAAAGATGATCTCACTAACTTCCCTGAGCACTCTAAGATATAAGCCATCAGGACCCGCCGCCTTATCTGCCTTTAGTTTATGCAACTTGTCTAATACTTCGTGATCCCGAACCTCAATTTCCGCTAAATAATCTTGAGCATTGGACATGCCCTCTGGCCGAATAAAGACCCGCTCTAAGGTAAAATTCTCAACAAAGTAACCGTTTAAGGTGTCCGCAATATCCTTGTTAATATATATCAGCGATCCATTTTTATTCTTTATGCACTTAACCTGCTCTTTGACTTTCCTTTTTCTGCTACAGTACTGAAAGAAGCACTTAGGGTTAGTTTTTGCCCCCTCTGCAATTTGTCTTTCATACAGTCTTCTAGCATTCCTCAGCTCTTTTTTGACCACAGCCCGCATTTTACAGTATTCGGCCTTAGTAATCTCATTGTTATCCTCTATGTACATCTTATAAAGATTCCTCTTTTCCCTCAAACTCCTACGAATAGCTGCGGTCATCCACTGAGGATTCTGCTTTTTCAGCTTACTTTTGGACACCTTTGGAATGAATTTGCATTGTGAATCAAGTAAAACCCCCTTAAATCTTTCTCACATCTCATTTACAGACTCACAGTCCAGGAGTGTCTCCCATTTTATTTCACTTAGATATGAGCGCATCCTGTCAAAGTTTGCTCGCCTAAAATTTAAAATTTTTGTTTTTGAATACACCTTTTTAACTTCCCATGAAACCTCAAAATTAATAGTAGAGTGATCACTTGTCCCAAGTGGCTCCAGTACCTCAACATTGCTAATTCTATCTGGGTCATTACAGAGCACTAAGTCTAAAATTTCCTTCTCTCTTGTAGGTTTATTAACATACTGCACCAAAAATTATCATTTATGACATCTAGAAATTCTTCCTCCCCCCTCCCCTGTCCTTTCACCTTTTCCCAATCAATACCAGGATAATTTAAGTCTCCCATAATAATAGTCCCTCCTCCTCCTCTACAAGCTTGCGTAATCCTCTTAAAGAGCATTTCATTGACTGTACTGTCCAAAGCTGGTGGTCGATAGCATACACCTATGTTTAAACCAGTCTCGTGTTTGCCAGTGAGCCTGACCCAGATATCTTCGCAGGGCAAGGAATGTTCAATTTCAGGAATTTCCTGCACATTTATGTGTTCGTTCACATAGAGTGCTACACCCCTCCTCGCCTATTGCATCTATCCTTCCTAAAGAGCTTATAACCTTCTACATTATATTCATCTCCATCCTCTTCACTAAGCCATGTCTCTGTAATCCCAACTATGTCATAGCCTTCACTAATCATAACAGCCTCAAGTTCTCAAAATTTATTTTTTAATGCTTCTTGCATTTAGATAAAAACATTTCAGATTATCACGAACGCTCTTCCCCTTCGATTTCCCATGTGCCCGCTGCTCAAAGCCCCTCACCACGCTTTTTTGCTTTAAAAATATATCATCAATAGTGCATGTAACGCTGTCAGCTTCCATCAGGGCAGTCTGCATTTCCCTCTGTATAACACTCTCTAACCTCCCTGCCCCCCAAGTCCCTAGTTTAAATAACTCTCTGCTACCCTCAACATACGCTGACCCAGTGCAAAGGTACCCCTCCGGTTCAGGTGTAGCCCATCCGGCTTGAACAGGTCACCCCTGTCCCAGAAGTAGTTCCAGTGCCCCATAAACCTATACCCCTCTTTCCTACACTAGGTTCTTAGCCACATGTTAAACCTCCAGATAAAATTCTGCTTCCCTCTGCTTGCACGTGGTACGGTAGAATCCCGGAGAACACTACCGTGGAGGATCTGCTCCTAAGCTTTTCAGCTAATTCAACAAATTTGCTTTGCAGAACCTCAAACCTACCCTTACCTATGTCATTAGTCCCAACATGGACCATGACAACTGGATCCCTCCCCTCTGGCCAGGAGCTTGTCCGACGCTCCAGGAGGTCTCCCTACCTGGGCACCAGGCAGGCAACACACTGTCGAGACTTCTTGTCGCGCGAACAGACTAAACTGTCTATTCCTCTAAGTATTGAGTCCCCACTATCAATAACTCTCTTTTCTGAGGGGTAGAGGCCAACAGGGTGCCCTGCTGCTCATCAGTCCCCTCACTCTCAGGGTCAGGGGCCAATTTGAGTTCCTGCAAGGGCAGGAATCGGTTGGACACCTCAACCACTGGAGGAGCTGCCGCTGTGCACGGTGTGCACGCCTTTTCCTGCGCTGGACGTCCTACCGTCACCCAACTTTCTCTCCCTGCCTGCTCTAGGGTCCCCACACCACCCTGCTTTGGCGTACAAACCATTTCTCTAAATGACATACTACTTAGTTCCTCTTGGAACTCTACTGATTGCGAACTATGTCGTGCCACCAACTGGCCCTGAAGATCAAGGATCTTGCTCTCCAGATGCTCAATTAGCTGGCACCGGTGACAGACAAACCCACCCTGGAAATCTCTTTCCAAAAGTGCAATCATCCTGCAACCGTCACATAGTTTTGGCCACATTTTGAACCCCCTACCTAATGACCTCGCTCACCCTAGATAACAAAGAAAATTACTAATGCCGAGACAGAAGCTCAGGAACCACTATTTATTTATTTATTAACCTGAGAAGCCCTAAGCAGCAGTCACAATAGAAACTGTGGGGAAACTATGTGAATGGATAATAAGCCTCTTTTAACAGGGGCTTAGTTTCAGTTAACAGAAATGAAATACCAAATTGAGAAACTCTATGGATAATAAGCACTCCTAATAAGCCAACTTGAATTTATCTAGTCCCGGTACTATTAATATACTAACCTAAAAATATCACAGGGCTTAGCTGAGAACCCAGATAAAAAAGACTGGCTACTACGCCCAGGAGAAACTGGAGGAGGGAGGAGGCGGAGCACTCCGGTAAAGCTTTCCGTTTAAATTCCAACCAAACCGAATGGACGACTAAAGTGACTGCTGCCCTACACTGAAAAACTTTAATTGGTCAAAATGACCAGTATATGGCTAGTCATTTCAAAATGACCAACTAAAATCAGCAAGGTTAGGCAAAGTGACCCACCATATTAGTCAAATCTGAACAACAAAAAAATCTACTTAGTCACAATGACTAACACTTTCTTGGTCACTTGATTTAAGGTCTGTTAAAAAGCACCAAACAAGTCATATCGACCAACCTACTTGGTCACTTAAAACTTGAAGACAGATTATCTTATCAAGAAAGGGGGCAGTCATCAGTTAATTATTTAGACCTGAACTTAATTTGGTTTGGACTGCTGAAAAATCTTAAAATTTTCATATTAAGGCTAAGTTTTGCCCAAAATGATTTTTCAAAATTAGTCAAAGCTAAAAATACATTTCAAGAACAGGAATTCACTCTTGATTAAGCACCTAAATATCAGATAGCCTACTTCAAATTTAAGGTTCCTGGCTGGTTGACCAGATCAAATTTCAACGAACTGTGGCTGGTCCTTCCTTTTTTGTCAAGAGCTATACTTGTTGTTAGTATTAGCTTTGTGAGCCCACTTAAAGCGTCCAATATAATGATCTGGGATATATCCTGAATTAGTCCCGATAATGTTTTCTTTTTTTGTAAAATTTTCCATGGGCCTACGTGCACGTAATATGATGGCTTAACTAAGCAAAAATAATAGTCATACTTATATAGGCCTGGGCCTACAATTTCGGGCCAGTTTCACAGACATGGCTTAAGCATAGTCCTGGACTAAACAGAGTTTTGTATGGACATTTTCTATAGAAAATTGAATTCAGTCTAGGATTAAGCTTTATCTGTGTCTGTGAAACCGGCCCTTAAATTGGTAGGGAAAAGGCCGATATTCGGGGAGTGGTAGTCCTGACTGTGTGGTAGGCCAATGACAGGCCTGAGTTAGGGCCTAATTCTGTTTCAAGGGTAACTTGAGCGCGGAATCAAGGGATTTCCGTGCACATGCACCCGGCCGATATTTTTTAAATAAGAGTGATTGAGCCCTGTTTCTGAACATTTTCATGTCATAACTTAAAGCTTGGCTATTTTTTCTTGGATTATCTTTCGGAAGTCTTGAGCTATGACCATGCTGGTACTTAAAAACACGTTTTTGATGGTGCACCCCCCCCCAGAGAGCGATTCTGCTTGACTGCAAGTCACCAACATCCAACACCCCTGCTGAGGCATTGTCCACTTGAACAAGCTACAAGATTTGAATAAATTTGTTTTAGCGATAGGTCTCAAATTTATCCCATTAAAAATCGATGTGATACAACCCATATAGATTTGGTATCTCAAACGTGTTATTCAGCTTTTTTTTTTTGCATCATGTTATGTCAGATTCCATTTATTGGCGTCAACTAATAACATGTTCATGAAAATAGCTATACCAAATCTGCTGGAAACGTCCACCATCGCTGGCGTTTGCTCTTTAGTGACCGTTTATTCAAGCAAATGGGACGAATAATTTTTTAGCTAGCATGCTAATGCTTTTAGCCATAACAGTAATGAGTTATACGTTATCGTAGACGCTTGAATTAATTTAAAGGCGAAAAGCGTTAGCATGCTTGCCAGCGAATAATTCGTCCCATGACTTGACTAGACTGCCAATTTCCCAATAATACGATGCTGTGGGATGAAGAGGATTTCGGATTCATGAGCCCGAGATATAAAATTTATAGAATAAAAGAAAATTAGGCCTACTGGCTACTTTCGCTGCATAAATTTAATATCTCGCGCTCCCTCAGTGGAGATCCTCCACGCACCGATACTGTGGATGTCCAAGAACACTATATTCAATGCAGCGTGATTCAACACGCTGGGTTGCATTTGCTGAACTCAAAGCCTCGTTCAAAGTCGGCTTCAAATAGTTCATTCGTATCGGTGAGGCGTAACTGAGCCAAGAGAAAACAAGTCTAATGACAAGGTTAGATGCATATTTCCATTTAGTGAGAGATGAAATTTCTTGACGAGATGAAATTTCATCTAGTGCAGCTAAGTAAAATCGTATAAAAGCTAGGAGTTCTGCCACTTTGAAACAGGTTGTCTCTTGATTCGCTGATAACGGTTCGAATTAGTTATTTTAATCGTGCTAATGGTGTTCTGAACTTGGAAAGCGAGCGAAACGTAGATTTTTGCAAAATGCTTCTAATAACTGGCTTCGTTATTCCATGTGCTTATTATGCATGCAGCTCTGACACGAGACATGATTGGTCATATTAATGAGTTTATATCCTGAGCCCAGAATCAAAGTGGGAAGAAAAAAAAAATGCGACCGACGGCTGTGAGCGTCAAGTTTTGAGCATGCGTGGGAATCCTGACACCGCTCCTTAAAAATGCATTGACTTTTTTCAAAACCATTAGTGTGACTGTGATTCCCTCCACGGGTACTGGCGCGGATCAAGCCTAGAAAAACTTCGCCTGGGCATCTCTCTTACTTGGGATAGTTTCAAAATAAAAACCGTGAACTTTGCCGCGAAAGACGTTTCGACGCCGATTTAAGCAGTTAGCCTATCACTACTTAGCTAAGCTGAATTTTTTATCTTAACTCCCTCAGCTAAAGACGTGTAGCTACGAAGAACCAGGTCGTTTCCTCCTCTGCCGTCCCCGATATCTAAAGCCCGCCAAAACCAGCCTGAGACAACGACAACATCGGCCCAGAAGAGCCACCCCAACCAGGTATTTCTTTGGGCGGCTGGTTTCACCTGCATCAAAAATTCCGTTGGTACGTCAGCTATGGATTTATTTGATAATTTTGTTGAAACATCCACTACACTGGTAGATAAATCGCCTAATCTGGGGTGCGTTTTCCGTAAGTACTGATGCTAAGTTAACGTTAAATAGTTGGAACCACTGTTTGTGTACGGAAAAACTAGCAGCTAAGCTTTCGGGAAACGCGCTCCTGATCGGATCCGCTGATGTAATTTGCTCAGTCCAAGCGTGTAGATTTATTTCTAATATTATTATATTACAATAATATTATATACTATTACATTACAATAATTTTACTATCGTGCGTAGAATTTTCGTGGAACAGTGCTAAGTTTGTAAGTATTGTAGGATCAGAGACCGATGAGCGTATTTGGTATAACTTTTGAAGGTCTTTGGTTTTATAGCTGCAATCTGTGAGCATTCCTTGCATGCTACGTCTAGTGTTGGCTGAGGATGCATCATGGCGATGTGATAAAAAGTTGGAGATAAGTGGCAGCAAGTCGTCGTTGGGGCCTACATCAGGTAGAAGTCTCAGCAGAGTGCTAGTACCAAATCGGATTGTATATTAGTGCTGCTCCTGTAACAGCGATTTTGGTTGAGTTTGAGGGCTCTTTTAGATCAGTACAAAATGGCAGATGTACTACAGATGCAGGTATTTCCTTGCAGCAAATGCAGTTACTGTACAAGACAATTCATTCAGTTGCTTAGCCATTATAGAGGGGTACATGAACATGAGACGAACTTTTCCATCACGTGCGGAATTGAAAAATGTGAAAAATCTTATAAAATTGTGAAGTCCTTTCAGTCTCATATTTTAAGAAAGCACAAATTATTTTATGAAGAGAATCTCGCAAGCGAGAGAAACCCTCCTAACAATGGAGAGAATGAGCAAAATTATGTGGCGCAAGTTCACCATGACATGACGGCTGTTGATGAACCTAATGATGATGGCCGAAATGATAACACTGATGAGATGGATGACCAGGCAGTTCTCGGCAAAGAAAAGTTTGACTTTTCCAAACAAATCGCATGTTTTCTTCTAAAGTTGCGGGAAACAAAAAAGCTGCCAATGAATGCATGCGTTGATGTGGTCAGAGAAATAGAATCTATTATTTGTTCATGTGAGACAGAAACGAAACATCAAGTAAAAAAGTACTTGAAAAAAGTGGGCGTAAACATGGATGAGCTGGTCGGAATTAATGAGATATATGAAAGTTTTCAGAATGTATTGTCTGCATGTACCTCTTTGTCATCTGAAAAGAAACAAAATCGATATTTTGAAAGAGAATTTGGCTTTGTTGAACCAGTAGAATTCTTACTTGGTGAAAACCAACAAGGACATTCAGAAACTGCTGTTTATGTACCTATTGGTGAAACACTGAAGGCATTACTGAAGCATGAAGATGTTTTGGCTCATGTCATGAATGGTCATACATCACAGGGATGGTAAATTACGAGATGTCTGCGATGGCAAGGCATTCAGATCTCTTGGAAATGGTACAAATCTGCAGTTACATTTGTATATTGATGATTTTCAAGTTTTCAATCCTCTTGGAAATAAAATCAAGAAGTATAAAATCACAGGTGTGTATTTTGTATTAGGAAATTTGCCTCCAAGGTTTCGATCTAAATTGTATGTGATACAGTTGGTCCTCTTAGTGAAGGCCTCTTATGTGAAGAAGTATGGCTTATCAGCTGCATTAGGACTACTAGTTGCTGATCTTCAAACTTTAGAAGCTGAAGGCCTTGTCGTTCATTTCAAGATGGTTCAGAGTTGCACTTTTCTGCATCTTTATCTCTTGTAATAGCAGATAATCTTGGAGCACATGAAATTAGTGGTATGTTTGAAAGTTTTGTCGCATTTAAGTAGTTGTAGGTTCTGCACAGCAACTAGAAATTCAATGCAGAAATTCTTCAGAGAAGATCAGTTTACTCTTAGGACTCCAGAGTCCTATGATGCAACAATTGCTTCAGTTGAAGAGGACCAGTCTCTAGCATCAGTCTATGGTATCAAGTCCAGGTCTGTTCTTAATAGCCTGAGTAACTACCATGTTATTTGGGGCGTTCCTTCTGATATTAAGCATGACATATTTGAAGGGTTTGGATCTGATGTGCTTCAAACTTGTATTGTCTACTTTGTGCGAGAAGGGCACTTTACTCTGGTCGAGTTTAATGATATTGTTGAATCATTCCCATATTCTGAGAATGACAAGGTAAACAAGCCGGCGAGAATGTCAAATGATACAGCAAAATTCAAAATAAAGCAAAGTGCTGCACAGACCTGGTGCCTTCTGCGACTGTTACCAGTCATGATTGGCCACTTAGTTCCTCAAAATGATCAGGTATGGGATCTGTACACTCAGTTCTTGGATATTGTTGACTTAGTGTGTGCACCACTCATTTCAGTCGGAAAGGTAGAGTACCTTAGGATGCTCATCACCTCTTTTTGTGAAGAATACTTCAGTTTCCATGGTGATGCTGTCAAACCCTAAGGCCCATTATCTTGTACATTACCCAAGTGAAATACTGGCTTTTTGGTCCCTTTGTTCATTGTTGGACCCTTCGCTTTGAAGGAAAGCACAACTATTTCAAAGAAATAGTGCACAGGACAAAGAATCGCCACAACATTTGCAAAACAATGGCTAGGAGGCACCAGTATCTGCAGTGTATGTATCATGCAGCTCAGAATTTTCTTGACCAAGATCCAGTGGAATCAGCAAAGGGTAATGTGTTTCCAATCCGGTTGTTGCTTCCAGACATTCAAGAATTGTTGCTCCCTCTTTTGGGCCCTCTTGAAAATGTTTACCAGGCCCCATCTGTCAAGGTAGAGGAATCCAGTATAACACAGGTAGCTGTGTAGTTACTTATTATGAAGATGACAGTTATCAGTTTGGAAAAATTGAAAATTGTTTTCTAATTGGTGGAATTGTCTACTTGTTGCTAAGGCTTCTGGACACCCAGGAATTTTCTCCACACTTCCATGCTTACATTGTGACAGAAACAGAAGAATACAGGTTGCTTTGTCCAGATGGATTGCTGAGTGTTCATCCACTTGGAACATTACCTGGTAGGGGAGCAAACATTGATTGTTTTGAAATACTTCATTGATCACTGATCAGACTGTTTAAACGAAAGAGTAGCCTGTACAGTCTTTTACTACAACCCCCATTCCGAAATAGTTGGGACAAAGTGTAAATTGTGAATAAAATCAAAAGCAATGACTTTCAAATCAGACCAGCCAGTATTTTATTCACAATAGAACAGAGATAACATGGCAACTGTTGAAACTGAGAAATTTTACAATTTTATCCACAAAATGAGCTCATTTCAAATTTGATGGCTGCTACAGGTCTCAAAAAAAAGTTGGGACAGGGCCTGTTTACCATGGTGTAGCATCCCTTCTTCTTTTTAACACAGAGTGGAGGTGTCTGGGCATTGAGGAGGCAAGTTTCTTGAGTTTAGTCATTGGAGTTTGAACCCACTATTGTTCAATACAGGCTTCCAGCTGCTGGAGAGTTTTGGGTCTCCTTTGACAGACTTTTTGTTTAATTATGCGCCAAACGTTCTCAATCGGTGAAAGATCAGGACTGCAGGCAGGCCAGTTCAGCACATGGACTCTTCTGCTATGAAGCCATGCTGTTGTAATAGCTGCAGTTAACTTAATTACTTGCTAATTGTTCTTTCAGCTGATTCTCTTATATATTAATTGCTTTTCAGCCCTTTTATGCCTGTGTCCCAACTTTTTTGAGACGTGTTGCAGCCAGAAAATTTGAAATAAGCTCATTTTGTGGATAAAAATGTAAAATGTCTCTGTTTCAACATATTAAATGTTATCTATGTTCTATTGTAAATAACATATTGGCTCATGTGATCTGAAAGTCATTGCATTTTGATTTATTCACAATCTACACTTAGTCCCAACTATTTCGGTAATGGGGTTGTAAATCGGATGGTGCAAAAGACCTTAGTGCTAGAGTGTATAACTACAAGCAGATGTAGTGGATGTTTTATTCATACAATGGAAAAAGAAAACCTAAAAATGTTTATCCAGTTCACGCCTTTTAGTATTTTTGTGCTGCAGGTCAGTCAACATGGTGTTTAAATACCATGTTACCCTAACAGAGGACATGAAGGACATATTTGAGGTAGAAGATAAAACCATGCTTCCACGCATGGCTTTCAAAGCATTCGGAGTGCCGTTTTTAGAAAACGAATTTAATGTCCAGCTCTGGGACAATGAATTTGAAGATTGGTGTAACATCACCATTGAAAAATTGCCTGATCGAGGGAAAGTAAGATTTGTAAAGATCTCGCGCTGTGGAGAGTCAGACCACTGTAAAGGTGCAGGAGAAACCAGCCACCAAGAACCTGGATCTGAATGGTCTGATGGTGGGATTGGAAGCATTCCCGATGCAGTTGGTGCCATACAAAATCCAGCTCCAGTAAGGTATGTATATGTACAACTTCTAGCCATCTTAGTGATTATTCTGCAGCAGAAATGAAAGTTTGGTTCAGGGTTTGTTTACATTCTCCTTATGGCAATCCAGGAAGTGTTCATATGTACTCTGGTTGTATACTTTCTTCACTTCTCTAAAAATCATTCGGGGGTCACCATTGCTTGTAAAAATTGGAATATAGACTAAACATTCAGCATTCAATAAATTGAAATGTTTTATTTATTTGGTTTACATTAATGGAAATACAGAAAAGATTAATAGAGACACTTTATGACTGGGCAATTTTGACCTGTATTTCAGACTTTCCATTACAATAAAACAATCATTCAAGGATAAAGTATGCCCTACTTACACCATCTACCTATTGAAACACTTGATGTCACAAAATTTTTATTCTAAAAGTTTTAGGTTATATTTTTAAACAGTCAGTCCCTCTTAGGAGCCGATCGTACAAGGAAATGAAAGGCGTATTTATTTATTAATTTAATCTTGCCTGTGTATGTCTATACAGCTACCATATGATGTATTTGTTAATACGATATATTTTGGATGATTCAGCCACACTAGGGTGACCACAACATTACAAAGCTGGCCAGGTCCATTTGTGCTGCCTGTCTGCACTTTCTCCAGACAATTAGTGGAAGCCCTCGCTGAGAAAAGACCTTTGCAGGGTGGCCTAGTTCGTCAGATGACTTCAGCCATATACGAGGAAATGACCAAATACACATTGTGAGTAATTAATTTTAATTTCTGAGCCAGATATAGTATTTGTTTTTACGGTGAAATTTCTTCATGCGCTACATTATCAATTGTTGGAACTGTTTGCTTTGGTGACAACATAAACTCATCCACCTGGATATAATGTTCTCTTTTTCATATAGTGTTGTCCCCAGGGGCGTCGGTTTAATGTGAGAATTGGTAGGGACACGTATGTGATGCGAGCGCATGAGCTGGAAATTTTTTTGTAAATCTGAGTGCAGATACTGCCTTTAGTGTATACAGATTATCCGAATGAGTGTTTCTTTGTTTTTTTTATTATGCTACGCAAGGTACCTCCATAATTTTCAAACAAGGATGCCACATACATAAACTTGCCACAACCTTAACTGACAGCTGCAAACTATCTCAGCGCACTCATGAAACCCACTTAGATCTAGTAACATAGATATTGATACCAAGTGCGTGGATATATAACTACGTTAGCAAGCCAGCTCGCAATCCTCTCTATTAAGCATCTTAATGTGCGGTAACGCGATTGCAGCCGCGATAAACGCTTCAAAATGGACCACCGACTATGAATTGGAGTAGGCGCAAATGGAGCGTTAATCGGACTGGATCATGTTAGATTTACGATTACGTGTTTCTTTCTGTTCATTTCATTTCATGAGACTAACTTTCCCTATAATTCCACAGAACAAGGCATAATTATGACCTCACCTGAAGCCCTGATACACCTGTATCCTTATTAGCTTGCTCTGTTTCCCTAGCTTGCTGCTGTGGTTCCTGCATATAAAATAATTCATTTATAATGGCACCTTTGCGGGATTTCTCCACTGAAATTCACCTCATAATTTGACATATCCACCTGGTTTATATTTACTACTGCTAGCAACCCAATTACTAACCAACGTGTAACAGAAACCAGGTTTAGTTCGCTAGTTGAAACTAGCAAACATGTTTAATTAACATTCGTTGGCATTTTTTTCCAGTAAAAACTAACTAAGGTGGCTAGCAAAATTTCAGAGTGCACCGTCAACACTGGCGAAACCTGCAAGCGAAACAGCCTACAGGGAGCTGAGCCAATCAAAAAACAGAACGGTCTCAAACACGTATTTGGAAGGCGGTGCCGAAGTGGGAAAGGATTTAACCCTTTGTGTGCCGCATGAGGCGCATTTTTTTTTTCCTTCAACCTTAATATAGTGTGGACATTTGAGCCATCGTTTGAGATTGGTATGGACACGTCCATACGGTCCATACACAATTCTACGCCATTGGTCGTCCCTAAGAGAAAAAGTTAGTGGACATTTTTGAAAAGTAGCTGGCTAACTTGAATTTGAGATCTGTAATTTTTCCTGTTTTTCAGAATTCAAATGAATTCAAATAGCATTAACCTGCAGAATTATATGTAAGAATGTTTCACTGGGTAAATTGCATTTTCAAAATGGTCAGGTTTTTTTTCCAGTTGAAGATAATACCAGTGAACTCCAATTAAATTTGACCTTGAATGCATTATGTAATCGGAAAAAAAAAGTAGCCGGACAGTGACAACACAGTAGTCAATCAGTCTGATTTGATGATCTGAATAAATTTCTCATCCTATGAAGGTCAATTTTGGTATACCTTGCAGATGTACCTTTAACTTTCTACTTAACTGCTGTTTTTCAGCTACCCAACTAGTGCTCAGTACACAGAGATGGCAAAGGCAGTAATAAGAAGCTATCCATACCTTGCACAGGGTTTGGCCTCCACAGATGCTTTGGTAAGTATATAGGGTAAGCAGGACCCGTTTCTTAACGTTCCAAACTTTGACAACTTAAACTTCTCTGCTTTTTAAAGCACCAACCTCAAATCACCTCTGGTGTACTGCACACTATATCAAAGGCAGTAAGGGCCGTACTAGGCCAAATCTTTTGGGCAAACTCAGATTACATTGGTTTACAACATCACATTACATACAAACTTCTTACTTGCTCAGAAAAAAAACTGTTTTTTTCCTCATCAACTGAGACTCCTTTTTTTTCTGATGATTTCAGACGCTTTGGAAGAGTGCTATAGAGCACAAAGTGCGCAACTGTCGCAAACGGCGAGACCGAAACGTACCAATTGTTCACAGCAAAAAAAAGATGCCACAACAGGAAGCCGAGGCCGGCACCATAAAGAACCAGTGGGGTGTCAAAAACTTTCTACCAAAGCGGCCCATTGAAGAAGACAATGCCTCAATCAAAAGCCATGTGGAGTGGATGAAGCTTGAAGACAAAAAGGTGAAACAAGATGGTGTGACGATATCTCTTTTGATGAAGAAAACGTTCCCAGATAGGCGGAAGATGGTCGTTGAGGGAATGTCATCAATCACTGAAATAAAGCAGGAATATCCCTGCCTGTTTTATTCTGATGAGGTATGCTTATTTTTGTTTGTTTTTATATTTTAGGTTAATTTTAATTCAATTTGAGAAACTTCTATTTATTTTTGATTTTTGGGGGGGAGCAAAAAATGACTCAAATTTACTGTAATCCAAACATGTACTTTAATGTTTTTCCTCTGCAAGGGTAAGTATGTGTAATGTTTTGTACTTTGTGCACAGTGCGGTTGCACGGAGTACTGAAAGTTGAGGACTGGACTCTGGTGCAAGGATAGACTTGGTTATATTTAATAACCAACTGCATGGCAGAAGGCACAAAAGCCTAACAAGACTACCACGTCAAACAGGCATGGGATTACACAGACTTCACAAAGAGACTGAGGGAAGCTCAGTCTTAAATACACACTGCTACCACTCAGTGGAAATGAGAAACAGATGTTGATGATAATAGGATAGGACTGAAGTGCGGTCTGAGATTTAGTAGACCGGTGAGCTGGACGGCTGGAGGCGTGGCCTTACTGTGTGATTGATTAAAACAGTGAAATGTCTGCAGGTTTAGAGAAAAAAAAATTATTCCTTGTGTATTTTATAGGTTGTGCTTTTATCTCTGCTCTGACCAAATGTCAGCAGCCCTTGTATGGTGGTGAGTGGGCCGGCGTCCGTCCATCATCTGTTAAATTTTTAACAAAAAATCTCTGAAACCGCTGGACCATTTGACTCCATATTTTGCATCGGCATACTTTGAGGAAATCTCTACCAAGCTTGTTCAAAATTTTAAGACTTAACCAATTTTTTTTTTTTTCTCAAAATCAAGAAACAACTCTGTGCTGGTGATATTTGTTACCACAGTACATTGTAGCTTTCTACTACTCATGGACGGAGCATTTTTGACAGAACATACAATACATGAGAAGATTAATATTAAAGATCTGTGACAAAATGAGTGCATGTTTGATACATTGTATCCCTTAGACAATGGATGCTTTTTCAATCAAAGTAACTACTTCAGCTACAGGTCAATTGTTTCGTTGGTGATTGTCCCTTATTGCTAGGAACAAGACGATGTACAGCTGGCTGTCAGACTCTGCTGTGCCCACTCCGAAAGTGCCTGTATTCTAGCTGAGGATGGCACTTTTCATATTTTGGCATTTTGGGACTAACCTTTGGCAAACATGCAGAGTATCTGAACGCAGACTTTATAGGCTAACAAGCCTCTCGTTCCTTGTCTATTACCAAGGTGATGAATAATTTTGGCAGCAAATGAACACCATTAATGTCATATTCACTGAAATAAATCTTTAAAATTTCTCTTGTATCCTATGTAGATATTGGCAGAATTCACAAGGCTGTCAGAGAAATCAATGGATACGATGCTGCTAAATGGCCTCAAGAAATTTGGTGCTGCGATCCTCAGTGTCTCCAAAAAGACAGAACTGAAGACCAGAATTCTCTCCACCATGAGCTCACTCAAGGACCAAGTGGATCGAGCTGGTTGGTGTATTTGTTGTACTGAAAACTGATATACTGATCAAGTTTAAAAATTGCAATAAATGTGATTTGATGAAATCTGGTAACAGACTGAAATCTCAATTTCCCTTGAACAGCTAAATACAGCATGCCATCATAGAATAGAGTAAGAAAATTACCATTATTTCAGGTCCTGATATAGAGCAAGTATCATATCAATCTGGACTATAAAATTAATGAATTCCTATTTTTTTCAGTAATGGCTGGACATGGAGCCATACTCCTTGTCCCCAGTATGATGGGAGAAAAGCAGGAGCTAGTACTAAAAAAAGAAGAAGTAAGTATCGCTCCCCTTTATGATTTATTATTGTCATCATGTCAAGGATTTCATCATTTTCTAATGTGACTTGAGCCCCTGATAAATCAGTAATGACATATTGCTAATCATATTTTTTTCAGTGTCTGATGTAGGCCATAGAGTGTTATAATGGTGTATTTTGGTGTTTTTTGGACTGCTTTGTGAGAAAATTGAACTTCTTCTTAAACGTTTCCTAACTTGCACTGCAGGTCACAGATGAAATCGCTCATGCTGTAATAGTCTGCAATGGTGACATCATGAAGCCCAGTGAAATGGAAAGTATTGCCATTTTTGCAGAAGGACACCAGATCTGTGAGGCAGATGATCTCTCGGAAGCACTTGGATGCCTGATGGCGACTTACTATATTTTCAATTTGGCGTACCCCAAAAACCTGAACAGGACACTTACATTTTTTCAAAGAGTAATCCTGAATCTACAAGATGAGACAAAGATACCACCAAGGGTTCTTAGTGTCTTGAAACAGTTGAACATTTATCTTGCTCAGTCCTCTCAGAAGTAAAATTCTAATTCTAGCGGATAATGCCTGGGAGTCCACCCAAACAGTGTTATAATTTGATGACTAACTGTGTCATGTACTACAGTTCTGATGAAGCCCGGGACTCCGAAGTATACAATCTTTTTTTTTTGTGATCAAAAATTTTTATTGATTTTTAGACAAACGGGGGGAGCAGACATTCACAATGGTACAATATCATCTGCAATGGTGAGATAAATCAGAGTGAGCGAAAGGAAGAAGAAGGAAAAAAAAAAATGTACATAAAAATGCATAAAAGTACTTTCTATGCTATGACCATAGTAATCCAGTTATATTAATATGTCAGTTACAAGAGTCATAGTACAGACAAAGCAGGTATATATAAACATATTTCTACAACTCAGCCATTATCCCTGATCCAGGAAATGATCTTTAATAAGAATAAGTTCCAGGCAGTTACAGTTTGTGGTTGAGCCTTGTTGAGGCGTGCTGTGGTAAGTTCGAGATTTACTATGCTGACAAGGCTGTGAATCCAGAATGAATTTAAGCATAAATCAGGTGTAAACCAGTGCTTTATAATGGTTTTCTTTGCGGATGTAAAACCAGCGAATAACATTT
The DNA here is from genome assembly GCA_029692085.1 of Gymnothorax javanicus. Lineage (NCBI taxonomy): Eukaryota > Metazoa > Chordata > Actinopteri > Anguilliformes > Muraenidae > Gymnothorax > Gymnothorax javanicus. The sequence continues at coordinate 47,842,764 of CM056200.1, forward strand.
TACTTTGAATTTGCTTTAAATTGAGATTAGAGTTATCATTCAGGAGACACAAGCCGGGATTAGATACATATAAAATTCCAAGCAGATCAGATAAAACCAAGTTCACATGTTTCCAGAAATTAGAGACCACATAACAGTCCCAAAACATATGAAGAAAGGTTCCAGTTAAAGTACATTTACATATGTGACAGTCATATGAAGATTGCAATTTCATCTGGAATCTCTTATATGGTGTCGTGTATGCTCTGTGTATTGTTTTAAAATGAATAAGTTGGTGAGCTAAATTATTTGAAGTCATCTTTAGGTTCGACCAAACCCTGCTCCAATCTACAGAAAGATTAAAAGATCCGAGTTCCCTATTCCAAATATACTCAATCGAAAGAGGCTTTGTGTTGAGATCCGTTAGTTTACTGTATATAGTCGATACTGATGTTCGCCCAATAATGGTGAAATCAATCAAACATAGGGTGTAAATGAAGAGGAGAGTTCCAGGAAGACTATGTGCTCTTAAGGCTGATCTTAGCTGAAAGTAAGTGAAATATGAGGATGTAGGGAGAGAGAACCTTGTTCTTAAATCCTGCAGGGAATATAGGCCTGCATCATCATATATGTCAGCACAGGTGTTTATGCCAAGAGCAGACCAGGAAGGCTGAATAAATGGTTGATTGCCACTTACTAAATTTAAATTGTGCCATAACGGTGTATTTTGAGTAATTTTGAATGGGCCACCCTTACAACGTTCAACTTTCTTCCATACTTGAAGAGAGTTTGCAATAATGGGCCCAAATTTATTTCTAATCGTTTTATTTGCTATCTTACAAAACAAAATGTCATGCAACCTGTGAGGTATCACCTTAGCGGATTCAATCATTTTCCAAGCCGTTTTAGAATCTGGATCAACCCATCTGCTAAGAGCTCTAATTTGAAATGACCAATAGTAAAATTCAAAATTTGGAAGCGCTAGACCGCGGATACTTTGGATATTTGGAGGCGTGGTCAGACGGACCCTGGGGTGTCTTCCGTCCCAGATAAACTTGGAAATTAAAGAATGAATTTCTTTAAAATAATTTGGAGGGGGACTGAGTGGTAACATAAAAAAAAAAAATTAATCTGAGGCAAAAACGTTCATTTTGATTGTGTTAATTCTGCCTTGAAGGGATATCTTTAGATTGCTCCACCTTAGAAGGTCAATCTTAATCTTGCTTGTAACAGCCGTGTAATTTTCTCTACTTAACTTTTGTATATTTTTGTGAATCATGATGCCTAAATATGTGAACGTATTTTTAATAGGGATAAATGAAGGGATGGGAGCATTTGTACCGATATTATTGAGGGGCATAAGAGCTGACTTTGTCCAGTTTATTTTGTAACCCGACAAATCACTAAAAAGATCAAATTCTTTAATTATTGAGTGAATGGAGGTATCGAATTTGTTCAAAAACAATATAATATCATCTGCATAGAGTGATATAATCTGCTTTCGACCGCCAATTTGTAAGGGAGACACTATAGACTGCCTAACAGTTTGTGCTAGGGGTTCAAGGGATAAACAAAATAATAAGGGTGACAGTGGACAACCTTGTCTCGTTCCACGCTGTAGACAAAATGAGGAGGAGATTATGCCACCTGTTAGGACCTTTGCAAATGGTGAGTGATATAGAGTCTTGATCATTGTAAGAAAGTTATGCCCAAATCCAAAACGTTTCAACACTGCCCACATGTAGTTCCATTCTAATCTGTCGAAAGCTTTCTCTGCATCGAGAGAAAACACTGCACAAGGATTCGGGTGAGTATCTGCAAAGTCTATAACATGGAGTAACCTCCGCATGTTATCCGATGCAAAACGTCCCTTAATGAAGCCAGTTTGATCTTCATTAATTAGATTGTGAATAACGCTTTCCAAACGAATAGCGAGAACTTTGGCATATACCTTAAGGTCAGTAGTAATTAATGATATTGGCCTAAAGCTGGAGCATTCAAGGGGATCCTTTCCTTTTTTTAACAGTAGAGTGATCAGTGCTGTTTTTTGATCTCTATGAAAGGTCCCGTTCTCAATGGCATAATTAAAGGAATTTAACATAAGTATACCCACTTGATCCCAAAGTTCCAAATAAAGTTCAGGCGGGAGACCATCCAGACCAGGTGATCTGCCATTGTTTAAACGTTTTAAAGCTTCATGTAATTCCTGCAGCTCTAGAGGGGTTTCCAAATAATCCTGGTCCTTTTGTGAAATGTACGGTAATTCCTAATCTATCAAAAAAATCTTTCACAACCTATATTGCTGCTAAAATCGATCTCCGGCGTATATAGTTTCTCGAAAAATGTTCTAAAAGTATCGTTTATTATCTGCAGATTTGTCGTAATCTTATTATCAGTTTTTTTTATTGAGGTGATATGTGCTTTAGTCTCACATTCTTTTAATCTAAGAGCTAAGAGATGACTGGGACGTTCTGATTCAAAGTAGTATTTCTGTCTAGTTCTGTGTATGATAAATTCTGCCTTTGATGTAGTTAATGCACTGTGTTCTTCTTTCAGAGAGAGCAATTGAGCAGATCGATGTTCTGAGTAATTATGTTTTTGTAAGTTTTCTAATGACTGTATTTTATTTTCAAGGTTTGCGATCTTGTAAGCTTTTGTTTTAAGTAGAGTTGAAGAAAATGAAATGCAAAACCCTCGAATAAAGCATTTTACTGTCTCCCATAGTACTTGTGGATTATGGCATTCAGTTTTGTTAATTTCAATGAATTGTGGTAATTGGGATTTCAGTGAGCTAATGAAATCAGAATTCGTTAATAGAGATGAATTGAATCGCCATCTGGGGGCCTTCATCTTAATGCCGGGAAGTTCAATGTTGCATAATAATGCAGAGTGGTCGGATAGCAAAATTGGTAATATAATAATAGATGCATTTTTTGAAATTAACGCTGGGCTAATAAAAATGTAGTCTATCCTAGAAAAGGTTTTATGCCTATTAGAAAAAAAAGTGTAATCTCTGTTTGAAGGATTTTGTACTCGCCAAAGATCAACAAGGTTAAGATCTTTGATTAATATATTTAGTAGAGTATCTGAAATATTACCTGTCGCATCAGGATTAGACCTATCAAGTAAGGGGTTGACGACAGCGTTGAAATCCCCTCCCACCACTAGAGAACAATCGGTATGTTCTAATAATTTATTTTTGATGTAGGTAAAAAATTCTTTATCAGGGTCATTTGGGCAGTATATCAATATAAGCGCAAGTTTGTGACAAAGTATATTAGCATGTATTAAAACAAATCTCCCATTCTCATCACTATCCATATAATTAATTTTTAAGTCGAGCTTCCTATTTGCTCGATACAAACACCTTTTTGTTTTATTAAGGGCACAAGATGAAGCGACCAATTTAAAATGCTTGTTCTGAAATTGGGAAATATCACATTGCTTGAGGTGGGTTTCTTGAATAAGTGCAATGTCAACTTTCTTTCGAGACAAGTATTCAAAAGTGCGTGTTCGTTTGATAGCTGAGTTTAAGCCGTTAACATTAAGTGACAAGATATTCAGCGGTTGTACCATTGTCTAGTAAAATTACCTTCAGCCTTCACTTTTGGATATAATACAAGTAAAAACACCATCACTGCCGAAAATAAGATAATTAAGTATGAAGTTATGTCTGCTATGCGGGGAGTAGGGACAAGAAAACTATACAAAAACAAGTACAGACCGCACGGAAATTATTCTGTAGGTCTGCAAAAACACAAAAAATGGCTGATACGTGACCAATCCACCCCAACGCATTGTCATAGCACCCGTCATGCCCCACAGTCAACTAAAACAATGATAATATTCGTCACCAACCCGAAATAGCCAGCCGGGCTATATTAACAAGTATGTTATACAATCTGTCGAAGGGTTAGCAAAACCAGTAAAGTCTAATCGGAAGCGAATCGAAAAATAAGGAAACAACGGGGGGAAAAAAAAAATCATAGTCAGCCCAAATTCTAGATTACCTCATGGATACCAGTGCTTGCAATACAGCTCGATCCACTTATTTGGTATCTGAGTGCTAGCAACAATATCCTTTAGGACAAGTTAACAAGCAGCCAAGTCCATTGTATTAGCTTCTTCCCCAGTGCATTGGTAGGCCGTTTTCTCCTCGGTCGGGCCTGAGGTAGCCGCCGTGGTTCCGCCATCACTTTGGGTAGTTGTCGGGTTGGTTTTCCATGGTAAAAGAGAGAGTTTATAAAAGTCTCTGCAGCTTGAGGGGATTCGAAGGACATCTTCTCACCTCTGTATTGCAACTTCAAGATTGCTGGATAGATGAGAAATGGTTCCAAGCCCTTCGCTGTCGCCGTCTTCATGATGGGATTGAAGCTTTTCCTTTTCATGGTAGTGGCAGGGCTGTAATCGGGGAAAAACAGGAGAGTAGAGCTGAGTTTATACTTCACAGGGTAGGCTTTGCGGGCACCTTTAAGAATGTCCGATCTGTCCTGCCAGCGAAGTAAACGGAAAATTAGCGTACGTGGTTTGCTGGAATTGTTACTGCGCCCATCATATACCCGATGCGCTCGATCAATGTCAATGTCGCGTCCTGCCAACATTGGGATCCATTTGGGCAGGTTAGCTTTCAGATAGGCAACGGCGTTGGAGCCCTCCGCCGCTTCTGGTAAGCCGACCAGTCTGATATTGTTTCTCCGACCTCTGTCTTCCAGGTCGGTTAGTTTCGAGGATAGCTGCCCAATCTGTTTTGTTAGCTCACCAACAGAACGTCTGTCATCTCGAGCCGCCATTTGAATTAAGTCCATCCGATCTTGAGTTTTCTTAGCCGCTGCGGCTACCTTCCCGAGCTCGATGTTAAGATCCTGTACCACTTCATTCGTCTTTTGGATCTTTGTGTGTATATCCCGCAAAGCTGGCACTAATACCGAGTCTACAGCTTCTTTAACTGCTGCGGTAACGATTGTATCCAGAGCCTCTCGTTGCGCTTGGAGGGCTATCTTTATGCCATTAGCAATGGCTGCATCGAGCTCGTCTCTAGAGATGGAGGAATCCTTGAATTTTTTCTTCGTTGGCGATTGTTCAACCTCCCTTTTCCGGGCGTCTTTAATTGCTGAACTATTCATAATGGGAAGGGTGTCGAAAAATCCGGTCTATATTGATAGGATTATTGAAAAAAGAAGACTGTTTGCAGAGTTAGTAACTATGCTTGCATCGCTGTCGAAGGGTCACGTGATCCCCCCGAAGTATACAATCTTTTCCAATATCTTAGAAGATGGGTAAAATGGACATGGGTCGATAATTGCTGGTATATGTCCTTTCACCAACTTTGACACTATCAGCTGGTTTGACATGGTGAAAAAACTTTCTGTAATTGGTTCTTGCTACGTATTGGTGTAAAGTTGTGTTCAAACAAAAAAGCAGTATGTTAAAACATGTGAAGACCACATGAAAAATGATCTGTCACATTTTCACATTGTGGAGAAATGATGAATTAAAAATTCAAAACGATCTTAGAAACAAAGTAATGAAAAAACATGCAAAAAATATATAAAAAATATAATGTATATTATAAATATCATATATAATAAATATACGCAAATGCAAAATTTGGACTCTGTTTTTCCTTTGTGGTCCTCATGTGAATGAAGTGCCAATTTTTTTAGTAGCCTTCAGTGCCGTATTTCAAGTGTAGTGGAAACATTGCACATTCAATTTCAAATCAGCATTAACATACTTAATCAAGTCTGTGTTGTTCTTTTACTGGAAGGAAAGAAAAGGATTATTAATATGTTAAAAAAAATGGTGTTGACAATTTTCTCTTCAAACTCAAACACTGAACTTGACTCAAGATTTAACTTCACTTTAAATTACTGAACATATAATTTGTTACATTACCATTGTTTTTGATAACTGCTGCGCACCTGTGTTGCATCGAGTCGACCAGCTTTTGGCACCTATAAACAGGTATCTCAGCCCAGGATGAACAAACTACCTTCCACAGTTCCTGTGAATTTTTGGGTTTTGCTTCAGAAACTGCATTTTTAATGTCACCTCTCAAGTCGTCCCATGAATAACAGAAGGTCACAAGTGACATTCCTGATGAAACCTGTTTTTCTGCACCACAAAGTACTACAGCGGCTGTAGTACTTTGTGGTGCGGAAAAACGGGTTTCATCAGGAATGTCACTTGTGACCTTATGTTATTCATGGGACAAAGTTTTCAGTGGGTGTTGAGGTCAGGGGATTGAGCTGGCCACTCTATTACCTCAATCCTGTTTGCCTGGAACCAAGATGTTGCTCGCTTACTCGTGTGTTTGGGGTTGTTGTCTTGTTGAAACACCCATTTCAGGGTCATTTCCTCTTCAGCATATAGCAACGTAATCTTTTCCGGTATTTTGATGTATTCAAACTGATCCATAAAACCTCCTATACGATAAATGGGCCCAACACCGTAGTATGAAAAGCATCCCCATACCATGATTTTTGCACCACCATGCTTCACTGTCTTCACAGTATACTGTGGCTTGAATTCAGTGCCAGGGGGCCATCTGACATGCTGTCAACAACCACTAGACTCGAAAAGAACAATTCAACTCTGGCCATTCCACAGAATGTTGCGCCATTTCTCTTTGAGCCAGTCGATGTGTTCATCAACAAATTTTAACCGATTCTGCACATGCCTTTTTTTTTTTTTTTTTTTTTTTAGCCAGCTTGGCCTTTAGGCCAATTGGGCTTATGCTGTGGTAAGATGCTTTCGTGTGGTCTGTCTTGCGTCCATCCATGCGTCCCTAAACTTTTTGCCTCGTCAGCGCTCTAGCGCCTTTTTTTTTTTTTTTTTTGGATCCTTTTCATATTTTATATGCGTGTATATGGGATGAAAATCTAGACCAAATTCAATTTTGGCCATGTTGGGATTGGCCAAGCGGCACAGTGGCTTTGCCACTATTTTTCAACAATGATGCTTTTCGGGGGCTGCTAGAGAGTTTCGGGTCTCCTTCGACGGACTTTTCGTTTAATTACGCGCCAAATGTTCTCAATTGATGAAAGATCAGGACTGCAGGCAGGCCAGTTCAGCACATGGACTCTTCTACTACGAAGCCACGCTGTTGTAATAGCTGCAGTATGTGGTTTTGCATTGTCCTGCTGAAATACACAAGGCCTTCCCTGGAATAGATGTCCTCCGGAGGGGAGCATATGCTGCTGTAAAACCTTCATCAGCATTCATGGTGCTTTTTAAAACATGCAAGTGTCCCACACCTTATGCATCCCCATACCATCAGAGATGCTGGCTTTTGACCTGAACGCTGATAACAGGAGGGGTGGTCTTTATTCTCTTTTGCCCAGAGGACACGACGCCCATGATTTCCAACAAGAATGTGAAATTTGGACTCGTCTGACCACAGGACACTTTGCCACTTTGCTACAGTCCATTTTAAATGAGCCTTGGCCCACAGGACACAACGGCACTTCTGGATCATGCTCAACAATGGCTTCCTTTTTGCACGATAAAGTTTTAGGTGGCATCTGTGGATGGCACGGCGGACTGTGTTTACAAACAGTGGCTTCGTGAAGTATTCCTGGGCCCATTTAGTAATGTCAATGACAGAATCATGCCAGTGAGTGATGCAGTGGCGTCTGAGGGCCCGAAGATCACGGGAATCCAGTAAAGGTTTTCAGCCTTGTCCCTTACGCACAGAGATTTTTCCAGTTTCTCTGAATCTTTTGATGATGTTATGCTCTGTCAATGATCAGACCTCGAAAGCCTTTGCAATTTGACGTTGAGGAATATTGTTTTTAAAGTATTTCACAATTTTTTTATGCAAGTCTTCAAAGGTTGGAGAGCCTCTGGCCATCTTTACTTCTGAGAGACTCAGCCTCTCTAAGACATCCCTTTTACAGCCAATCATGTTACACACCTGATGCCAGTTAACTTAATTACTCGCTAAATGTTCTTTCAGCTGTTTCTCTTATATATAAATTGCTTTTTCAGCCCTTTTTTGCCTGTGCCCCAACTTTTTTGAGACCTGTTGCAGCCAGAAAATGTGAAATAAGCTAATTTTGTGGATAAAAATGTAAAATGTCTCAGTTTCAACATTTGAAATGTTATCTGTGTTCTACTGTAAATAACATATTGGCTCATGTGATCTGAAAGTCATTGCATTTTCATTTTATTCACAATTTACATTTCGTCCCAACTATTTCGGAATTGGGGTTGTACCTTATGACGTTTTCCACAAAGGTTAAAGAAAAGTGGTTTGGAATTAGTGGATAGGCCGTAATTTTTTAACTATTCGGACGCAGCCCGTGTCTTAGTTCCCAATCCTGACAACATGAAGCGCCGCCCAAAGGGTCAAATATTGCACAATCCAAATATAAACTAAAAAACATCACATGCATGGTGTAAACCATAAACATTACAAAAACCACATTAATTCTCCAGATTTATCCTCTCAAATGCAAGAATTAACGCTTAGTTGCTAATTAGGAAGCGTAAATGGGAACGAGTTTAGAGAAATAATGTGCTTTAAGGCAAGGTGAGAGCCAGGAAATAATCCCTCTGATGACAACTACCAAATGGAAGAGGTTAAAATGCTTGAGCATTTGTTACTGTCAATTTTTTCTGCTGTGAAAATAACATCCTAAAAATCTTTGGGCCCCGTTGTTCAAAGCTTCATTTATTTAAGCTGGCGCTAACCACCAGACATTATAACCTCTCTCTAAATAAGATTCTCGCGAATGCTCCTCAATCCTTAAACTAAACGGGAGAAACCTTTCACAGACAGTGTTTAAGTGAATGACCCAGTACTTTGGCACTCTAAAATACACCAAATTGCTTTAGTCTTACATTCCTGACAGAAATTAACGTGTGTTATCACCTCTGACAGATGGATGTCCAGTCCTTGTGATTCCTCCATTGCAGCCAATACACTCATAAACTAGTGACAATATCCAAACAGTCCGCAGCTCAATCTGTTAAATACCTGATGATGCCAACTTCAGTACAATGTTGTATCATATCAATCTTGACTTATAGCTCTTTAAACCATTGCATTACTCGTCATTTATTCATTAGAAGATCTCCATGGACTCTCACTGACGAAAATTAACAACTCAATAATTGAAAATTTCCCGTCTGAATTTTTGACAGACATACATAATGCACGTGCATTGGCGGCCTTACCTTTGTTTCAACCGTTTCAGTTGAAACGGGCCCCGCCCTCCAGGGTGCCCCCAACTGCCCGGCAAGAATTAATATCCTAAACCTTGACTTCATGAAAACATGCAGAGGCGCACTGCTGGAGAGGCAAATGTGGTAAGTATTTGAGGCCCCCCAAAAAGGCAAATGTTTGGGATCCCCCATTGCCACAGAAATTGGGACATTTTATAATGACTTCAAAAAATCGCATTAAGCCTTCAATTGAAGCATTTTCGCGCACCCCTGGCCGATACTCCCTCTCGAAGTTGTGGCGAATGGGGAGAACGCACGGCTTTCCGTGGTCGGAGTTGCCAGTTTTCTTCATCGGATATATTAGTTGCACGAAGACTGAGCCGGCTAAGAAGTGTTGTAATTATTTATCGTCAACAAATGATGGTAGCTAAAGAGCTGTGGCAGCTGATACTCTGAAAATTTCGGAAATACAGTCGTCACCTTAGCCAATGTTGCTCGCGCCTCGGACTTATCAGTTGATATGTGAACAAAAAAAAAGTAATTTGCTTGCTCCATCCCTGAGGTATTTAATAATTAATATAATGGTGAGCTTTAATGTTAACATTTTAAAGCAATATCTAGCGATGTTATGCATTTTTTACGCATTAAGTTATCAATGAAAATTATTTCTGATTTCGGGCCTGGTCACGGTCCAAATAGTTTCTGATCAATAAGATGCATTGATAATTCACAAAATTTAAGTTAAAAATTAAAGAACTCGTCTCCTTAGCTTTTATTGGTGTCTGATCAGTAGCCTATTTGATGGAAATTGGGCACCTTGAAAATGAACGTAGGCTATGCTTCCACCATTTCACTGAAACACGTAATGTGCGCAGATTTCCAAAATTAGAAGTTATGCCTAAAAGGTCATTTCCAGCTACTCTATGCCCAAGGAGTTTTGGGACATAACTCAAGCAAAGTCAACGAAAAGCTATTTTTCTGGGACAAGTCGCAGTTCAGGCATCTCTGCACAGAAACCACAATGGCAGAAAATTACCAGTGCGGACCTGTTCGATTTTCCCATATCTGTTGTCAGAGCATAACATTAACGTTACACACTGTGCCGTGTTTCAAAATAACGTTAGCTAAATGTACTTTGGGCGAAAAAAACATGCTCTTTCATTCACATGGCATCACAACTGAATGAAGACATAATTATGGTGAACACGCTGAAAAAGTATTGATGGTTTCGTATACATCTTTATAATCATAACTATGGCAAAGGCAGCCTTATTCTCTGACAAAGCAGAGGGATATCCTGTCACCTTGAGTGTAATGTTTATAACTACAATGCAAATTTGAGTTAAAGTCAGGCAATACGAGTCATCTAGTGCTTCTAAGCCTAGTCCACTCAAGCGACATTAAATTATACTGGTGGGATGTTGAAGTTTGATACTGAGTATCGATGGCGGCGCGCATGGTCGCAGCGGCTCACGGGTCTCCTTTTCAGTGCTCTTTTTTGTCGTTTTTGTACTACTTTCTTGCTTGTTTGTGCACTATCGGTTCTGCGAACATCCGTTGCACCCGCCAGAACCTTTTGGACATCGGTGATCAGCACCAGATATCTGTTTCGAGCGACTTTCACGACACGCATAACATCCCAGACGACATAGCAAGACCGCCAGGCTCTCTGTGGATTGTTTTCGGGTCTAGGAGGCGGCGCAGACGGAAGAGAGAGAGGAAGCAGAAGCGGGCCCGCAGGTCCGGTGTTATGCTAAGGCTAAGAAAACAACCACACAAGCCACCTCTACCGAGCCTGTATCTCTCCAATGCCAGATCCCTGGTGCATAAAACGGACGACTTGGAATTACAACTCGCTGGAAATTGCTATGTTCGTGACTGCTGTGGACTGGCCCCCACATACCTCTCTGAACTCCTGCATCACAACACCCCTTGCAGAGCATTACGGTCAGCCAACCAACTGCTCCTGGAGGTGCCCAGGTCTAGGCTCAAGACCAGAGGCGACAGAGCCTTCGCTGTAGCAGCCCCCAGACTCTGGAACTGTCTCGCCCCCCCACATCAGAGCAGCCCAGACCCTATGAGCTTTTAAGTCCCTTCTCAAAACTCATTTCTTCTTACTCGCCTTTGATTAGAGATCAGCCTGCACCCCTTTTTTTTAATGTAATTTGTTCCACGTTTAATTTTTTTAATCACTGTCACCTGTATTTGCACTATTCTTATGCCTTTTATGCTTTTATCTGTAAAGCACTTTGGTTCAGCCATTGCTGTTTGTAAATGTGCTATATAAATAAATTTTTGATTGATTGATTGATTAATTGATTGCTGTGTTTTGATTATCACTGAAACCTGGCTTCACCCGGGAATACCCGATACTAGCATGCAGCAAGCAGGTCGCACTCTGCTCCGATGGGACAGGACTGAGGATTCCGGTAAGAGCAGAGGAGGGGGGCTCTGTATTTACATGCATGAGAACTGGTGTAACAACAGAACAATTACAGACAAACACTGTTCCCCAGACCTCGAGTACATGTCTGTAAGATGCCGGCCTTTCTTTCTACCGCAAGAGCTAACTGTAGTGATCGTCACGGCTGTGTATATTCCACCCGATGCCAATGTAAACACAGCACTCTCCCTCCTGCTGAACACCATTAACGAACAGCAGCGGCCCCCCCCCACCAGGTTCCTGCACGACTCCACTCACTGTGCAGGAGCACGATGTCAGACGGGTGCTCCTGGCAGTGAACCCCAAGAAGGCTGCCGGCCCAAATGGAGTACCTGGCAAGGTGCTCAGAGCATGCGCCCAACGGCTTGCCATCACCTTCACCAGGATCTTCAACCTCTTCCTGGCCCATGCAGTCATCCTGCCCTGCCTAAAATCAGCCACAATCATCCCAATGCCAAAGAAGTCTCCCATCACCAGCCTAAATGATTATCGTCCTGTGGCCCTCACTCCGGTAATCATGAAGTGTTTCGAGAGACTGGTTCTTCAGCATATCAAGGACTATCTCCCCCAGACTTCGACCCCCATCAGTTTGTATATCGCGCAAACAATGTCAATGTCAATGTCAGCTTTATTTATATAGCGCTTTAAAACAGCCAGTGGCCTACCAAATGCTTCACAATAAAATAAGCAGAAACAATAAAGCAATAAAAGCTATAAAAAACAGTAACACCATATAACATATAAGAACACAAAACAACAATATGGAGAGCATAACAAATAAAAGACCCAATAAAAGACTATACTCTACCAAAGGCCAAAGTGAACAAGTGCATCTTAAGTAAAGTTTTAAAAGTGGAAAGGCTATTCACAGTCCGCACAGGCAAAGGTAACGTGTTCCAGAGAGTGGGAGCCACAACTGCAAAGGCTCGATCTCCTCTAGATTTTAAAAAGGATCGAGGAACGTCTAAGACCGTCTAAGGGCTCTGGACGGCTGATGCAGCTCAATAAGGTCAGACAGGTGTTCCGGGGCCAGCCCATTCAGAGACTTAAAAACAAATAAAAGACTCTTAAAATCAATCCTGTACCTAACCAGCAGCCAGTGAAGTGCAGAAAGTACCGGAGTTATGTGCTCGCGTTTCTTTGTCCCGGTTAGGAGACGAGCTGCTGCATTTTGAACGAGCTGCAGGCGGTTGAGCTCTGACTGGTGAAAGCCGACATACAGGGAGTTACAATAGTCCAAACGAGATGTAATAAAAGCATGGGTAACTTTTTCAAGATCTTTCTGGCTCAGATATGGTTTAACTTTGGCTAAAAGCCTCAAAAAAAAAGCTAGACTTGACCACTAAGCTGACCTGTTTATCCAGTTTAAAGGCACCATCAATAATCACACCAAGATTCCTGGCATGGGATCTGATGTAAGGTGCCAGTGAGCCAAGGGAGCTGGCAAGGACCTGAACCCGGTCGGGGCGACCGAATAGGACAACCTCTGTTTTGTTTTCGTTTAATTTTAAGAAGTGTAGATCCACAGACGATGCCATCGCCATAGCTTTCCACTCTCCGCTGAGCCACCTGGAGCAGCAGCAGAGCTACGTCCGGATGCTCGTGTGGACTACAACTCAGCTTTCAATACAATCATTCCGGACATTCTTGTCACAAAACTGGACACTCTCGGCCTCCCCCCTCCCACATGTGCCTGGATAAAGGAATTTCTCACCAACCATCCCCAAACTGAGATTTGGCCCCCACCTCTCCTCCACTCGCACGGTGAGCACCGGCTCTCCATAGGGCTGTGTGCTGAGCCCGCTCCTGTACTGTCTCTAGACCCACGACTGCAGTCCGGCCCACAACAACAACCTCCTCGTCAAGTTTGCTGACGACACCACAGTGGTCGGACTCATCTCAAAGGGAGACAAGGCAGCCTACAGAGGGGAGGTCCTGAAGTTGGCAGCCTGATGTTCAGAGAATAACCTGGCTCTGAACACCAAGAAAACCAAGGAGATCATTGTCGACTTCAGGAAGCACAGCACCGACCTAGCCCCCCTTTACATCAATGGCGAGTGTGTGGAGAGGATCCACACCTTCCGGTTTCTCGGAGTCCTTATCTCCGCCGACATCTCCTAGACAGGAAACATCACAGCGGTCATAAAGAAGGCTCAGCAGCGGCTACACTTCCTGATAGTCCTCAGGAAGCACCACCTGGACTCCAACCTGCTGCTGACCTTTTACCGCTCGTCCATCGAGAGCCTGCTGACATGCTGTATCACAGTATAGTATGGCAGCTGTACCATGGCAGACAGGGAGAGGCTTCAGAGAGTAGTGAAGGCAGCACAGAAGATCATTGGATGCCCTCTCCCCTCCCTGATGGATATTTACACCTCCCGCTGCCTCAGCAGAGCAAAAAACATCACCAAGGACAGCTCCCACCCTGGCTTTGAACTGTTTGACCTGTTGCCCTCAGGGAGGCGCTACAGGATAATCAGAACAAAGACCAAAAGACTCAAGAACAGTTTTTCCCTAAAGCCATAACTACTCTGAACTCACACATTCACTGACTTCACAGTCCAACCCCCCAACCCCCGGACTTTCTTTTACCCCCTACTGTGCAATATTTAATATTATTGATAATACTGTGCAATTCCATCACTGTGAAATATCTGTATACTGTGCAATAGCATTACTCTCATTGTCCAATATCCATTACTCACTGCATAGGATCACCACTACCGTGCAATATTTTATAATGTGCCATAACCCACACTGTATATCACACTGTATATAGCACCATATTTATTTTTTGTAAATTTACATAGCGCCTCAGAACTGTGCACCTTACCCCCCTTACCCGTTTCTTGCACTATTTGTTTTAAATTGATATATTTTACGTATATGTTTGCACTGTGATAGGAGTTGCTTTTAATCTCATTGTACATGTGTATAGGACAATAAAGGCATTCTATTCTACATCCAAATTTTACTGAATCATTATCCCAGTGATTATGTTGTAGAGCTATCCAGTAACCCCGTCCCAATAGAAGAAAACAAAGAATAAGTCTGCAGTGCAGTTTGCAATGTAGCAAGCTTGTTGGGCTGAGGCCCAGGATAGCAAAGAGAGGGCAGAGTAATAGATTGGTGTGGAAAGCAAGAGATTCAATTGGTAATGTTAGTAGTTAGTGCAGTAATAATCTTATCCATATACTGAAAGTTAGCATGTCGGTGATTTACATGATTAGTGTATTAGTAAGGGTTAGTAGATAAACAAGACAAAACATACAGTGTTAGTGTGATTAGTACTTAATTAGTAATCAGTGTTGAAGGAAGTAAACAAGGCACGAAGGAACTTGTGAAACACAGAAAACCTCCGAAATCACCCGAAATGTGACAGCTTGCAAACAGGGGCGTGCACAAGCAAAGAACATAGAAATGCAAGATATCACAGGGGAAACACGATGTGCATAAGGGCTGTTTCACAATCGGGGTAAATTCTAAAATATTGAATACATTTCTTTTTTCCTAAAATCATTAGCAGCAAGGTGACATATATCATTCATTTTAAGTTCTGTTATCATTGAATAATCCACAGAAGCCATTTATTTGATAAAAAAATCTAATTTCAAAAATTTGACACTACGATATCAATTTTTTTTTTTTTTTTTTTTTTACATTTTGGTGTCTCATTTTCTTTTAGATACATTTGTGTTCCTCACAAATAAAATATCACTGCTCCCAGTAGCTTGTGCAATCACCATTTAAAAAATGGGAAGGTTTTTTAAGCTACAAATAATATTTGGGGGGTCAGAAACGCATCAATTCAGGAAAACTTGACTTTTTCTACCAAGACATTCTGTCCATCAAAAAATGTCTTCTCCGGAAATGTTTTTTACATTAATATTTCAACAGAGGAGGAGGGTTAGTTTTGATGTATTGTATGATTTTGACTCCACATATTCATATGATTGCGCATGAGGAATACTGTGTCAGTTTACACACTGGTCATTACACTGTGTGCCATGTTATGACTATATGTTCTTTGTCCGTCAAAAACATGTCTTCTCCGGAACTGGTTAAAAAGGTGGAAATAGGCCAGACACATACTGTTTACATGGACAGAATTACATTAAATCACTCAGAAGCATTAATATTTTCAGGAAAAAATAAAAGTGTGTACAAATATAATTTAGATGTCCCAAATTATCCCTAAATGTTGTAATGTCAAAATATGTCTTCTCCGGAAAATAGCTTTAATGCTTATATTCATAGATGGTCATGAAGCAGGCATAATATTTTTGCACAATTTTAGTGTTTCTGTAAGCTATACATATGAAATTAAATACACCATACAATTTCTATGATGTCATGTGACATTGTAATGTTACAACAAATCATATCTAACATCAAACGGTAAACTTACTTCAAAACTCAAAAATTTTTTCTTTGTTATCATGAATTAACAAGCAAACACAGTGCTTTGTGGAACATATACAACTGAATAATACTCTGGACACAATTCATTCTGAGGATGTGTTCCATAGAATTTATAATTTAATGACTAATCTTCGGGAAAAGACACATTTTTTTGGCATTCACTGTTCATGCAATAAAAGCTATCACGGTAGTGCTGTACTCTTATTTTTGCAGATTTCTATACTGGTGGTGGCTGGTGCTGAATTAAATAATATCAATGAGAAAAAGAGTGTGTTTCGCCATAAATGATGTGGTAATGTTCATATGAATAAAATTATATTTTATCAGAAAATAATTGACTTTGTTTGTCATTTGTATGAATTTTAGGAGAACCTGTGAACCCAACGCTCCAAAATTTTCAGCATGTGTCCTCAACAACATTTGTAAACAAAGAGGCGTCAATTTGATTTTATATTTCACATTTGATTTTTGGGGGTCCGTGTGACAAACTTTGGTCCCTGATTGTGAAACAGCCCATAAACTGGTGGATAATACTGAAAGCATAAACTAAACAAACCAAGTGGAATTAAATATAAACCAGAACAGGCAGAAAATTAACAGATCATGACACAGATGCCAGGCTTTAGTGAAGTCTATGTAGCGAAAGCAAAGAAAAGTACTTGTAAACTGCAACCTCCTTATTGCCAAACATTTTGATGAAAGTCAAACTGTCACAAGTGTACCTAATATTATCTGCAAAAGTACATTTACTTTAAGTGAGTGCTCAATTTCTTTTCTTTGTGGGGACAAATATAATTGTTTGAGTCTGCTTTGATGAACATTGTGGTTTCATGTGTAAGACCTTACACCAGGTTACACAGTCTCACGAGTGATCCAGCTGGCTGACTGCATTGCATCACTTGTTTGTCAGGAATGCACTTCTTGGATTGCATCAGTGACAAATAATATATTGTTAGAACAGGGACAGGGGGGTTACTCATCTACCCGCTCCTTTTAGCCCCTCCTCTGTTTTACTGCAGATCTGGTTGTCACATCACAAACTCACTCTGCAAACCCACCCCCCCTATATGCGAGTCCTCTTGCACACCCACCCATCCTTACATATAATCCTGTGGTGACAGGGAATTGTACAGTCACTCCAAGTGCTATTGCTTCCTCAATGGATTTGTGACTGGCTGTCATCTGCCCTGCTTACATACCACTCAAATTGATATATTTTCTGAAGTAGAACGATATTGAATAAAAACATAACCCTCCTGGAAACAGGTGATCAGGATACAGACCTTGAGGAGTTGTGCTGTTTCTCAGGTAAGTTACTAATTCTTTCTTTCAATCTGTTGAACCACTCTTTCATTTCTCAAGCTGTGCTTGAGTGAGAGACTGTTGCAGACCAGTGGCTGCTTGTGAACTGGCAACTGGGGAGGCTCAAAAAAATCCCTTAAAATTAATGATTGGTCATGACCTGTTTTCAATCATTCATTTAAATTACCATTACAGAAACTCAAAAAACTCTCAATATTATCAGGTGTGGCCAGTTTTCATTCATAACGCACACCTGTCAACTCTCACACTTTCGGTGTGAGTTTCAGTGGCATATTTACGTTCCTCTGATGTAGTCAGAAATTATTCAATCAACACATAGGCTATGTAAGAGATTCTCGTGCGGAATTGAAGTCCTTGTGCATGGAGGGGTTGGAAGCAATGTAATTGCATGAAGACGTTTCAAATGATCTGACTTCATTTAAACGATCGCGAAACATATGCAATGCTTCCAACCGCTGAGTACAGAAATGCGCGAGAAGTCCGGAGTCGTAATCGGTTTGCATTATAAATGAAAACTGGCCACACCTGATAATGTTGAGAGTTTTTTGAGTTTCTGTAATGGTAATTTAAATGAATGATTGAAAACAGGTTGTGACCAATCATTAATTTTAAGGGATTTTTTTGAGCCTCCCCAGTTGCCAGTTCACAAGCAGCCACAGTTGCAGACTGTAACACAATAGACCCAAAGGGAAAACCTTGTCTTCTGGGAACGCTGTCTCCACCTCAGGGAGCTCCAGTGCAGTTTCAAAGAGTAAAGCTGGTGTATCAGAGGAGAGGTAGTTTTCCCTGGATGGAGGTAGTCTTCCCAGAAAACAAAAACTATCCTTCAGTGTAACAATGCAGGTCTTCTTTGACATGAATAATTTCTCAAAAGATGAGCTTAACTTTGTGCAAAATAGGCCAGTATGTTTCCATCTCTATTATGTAGTAAATGTGTTATGATGAGAAATACTTTGGAGAAAAGAATTGTGTAAAATAATGCTGGAATCAGCTTAAGAACATAATTTAGCCTTGCAGTCAGTTTAAGTGGTGAGTTCAGTTAGGCTTGACCATGTAACTTACATTCACTCTCTTTTCTAAGGATCATCAACCCTCAAACCTGCGAGATGAAATAAAACCAAAATGAACAGCTTTGTCATCAATTCTAGCATAACCTTCAACCACTCCTCTTCAGGATCCAGTCCCCAACTCTCGGACACAATAACACAATGCACAGACCACTATGCTGCGTTTGTGTATCTGTTTATTGAAAGAAGCATCAACCTTGTAGTGGGCTACCCTGCCAACATCATGGTAATGTGGCTGGTGGCCAGAGAGAAGAGTGACTCTTCCACCTCCAATAACTTTATCTTCAACCTGGCCATCGCCGATGCATGGTTTTGCATCATGAGCCCCATCTGCTGCTTTGGTTTTGACATACTGGGAATTGGATATTTCACATATGTACTGCACTTTACCACTGGGATCAAAAATGGCTCCCCACTCTTTCTCGCCTGCATTTGCCTGGACCGCTACATGGCCGTGGTCCATCCCATTGTGTTCACCAGCATCAAGGATAACAAGATCAGAGTTGCTATTTCCGTGCTTGTTTGGGGGCTCGTGATAGCCTATGCCCTCTGCAAGTCATTGCTCATAAGCTTCTCATTTGAAATCTTCTCTGGGCTGATCCTGGCCGGCTTCACCATTATGGTTTACTGCAATGTTTCTCTCATATGGAGTCTGAGGAAGTCAGTCTTGGGCAAGGAGAAGATGCACCCCATGAAAAAGAAAGCCCTCAGAACTGTGCAAATCTATCTGGGCATCATAGTGTTTCATTACCTGCCTGTAGCTATTATCTCTCTCTTGCGTTCTGATCCTGATGTCCAAGAATACTGCACAACTGAAATTATTATATTCAGCCATAAGGACTACACTTCCATCACTCAACCCCTTCTCTACCTCTCCCAGATTAAGCAGCTGCCATGGCTGAAAAACTTGCTCTGCATCTGCTGCCGAAGCCCTTCCCCTGAGCCACATAATGTAAGCACATGAGATGTATGCTTGTGATTGTCTGTTACGTTGCATTTACTCTCAACATAAATTTGTGAAAATGAGTTCATGAAACAAAGCAAGAATGTTATCTGAGTTATAGGCAAATATATTATCTTTAATTAGACTGTAATTAGGAAAGAGATGATAATTAATACTAATATAACCATATGCATTGATTAAAAAGTGAAAATTATTTGAATCACCCACATGCCTATATCACCATGATTTCATATTACACAAATTAAACTTCTTTGATTATTTAAAAATGAGAATGTATGATCAATCAATCAAAGAGACCAATTTTTTGGCTTACCGGTCCTATGGGGCGATAAGCAACTGTCGTGGTGTGGCGTCCGTCATCAGGTACATCTTTTTGGCCTGATAAATTTTTGTGTAAATTTTCCCTAACATACTACTAGACCATATCTCCAGACTTTTTTTTCCGGATATTTGATTGAATCATTTTTGTACGTTTTATGGGCCCTTGAAATTTTGGCCCCAATGTTAAAACATTGAGAAATTTAAAAAAAAATTGTTTCTCAAAAACTGCGTGATACATTTTTTTCTAAATCAGGCAATCAACTTTACTTAATACCCTCAATGCACAGTGCAAGCACCATTTTGATTGAATCGATGGAAGTGGGTCTAGTGGCGTAATGAACAAACTCAAATCGACATTAAAGTGCAGCACACAGTCTGGAAAACTCGCGAACAGCTGATCGAGGAAATAGATTTTCATACCAGAAATCTGTGTCATACATTTTAAAAACGCAGTAAGAATGTGGTTATAAATGGAGAACTAAACACCTGTACAATGCGTCTAGCAGTAGCTTTCGCAGATGGCGAACGTTAGTGAACCACTGACCTCTAGCCTGTTTAGTGCCGTTAAGAAAACCAGTGTGAGATTAAATAAAAAATATATAGGCCTATATTACCGTTTTTTTATGCTCATAATGTAAATCATATCAGATTTGAAGTAATTAAGCGCTGGGGCGACAAAAACATGTAACTAAGTGATCAAAATGATATTTGGGTTCCCAGGGTAAGTAGTAAGTTACTAATTGTTCCAAAATTGTTTGATCTTATGGGAAATGACGGCCATGTTTTTTTTTTTTCTTGATGAGAAATTACATAAAGAGAGCCTGTTTGTGAGATTTTGCCCTCTAAACGCTTTAGTTCCTTTAACATTGGATCCTAAAGAGAATACGCAAGACGGCCTAAGTAGGCCAAATAGTTGCAGATAGAGACTAAATTTGTATTATTGACATTTAGGAAGTCATATATGCCCTATATTTTGGCTGCGTTAAAGTTGACCTCAGATGACCTTGAAAGGTCAAACCTGCGGTCAAGCAAAATGTACCAATTTTCAAAAGCTTCTCGGCTTGAAAATAGGGCTTGGCAACCGACGTCACTGCGCAATGCATTCTGGGATGTAAACAGTAGCGCTGCCATACTGTGAGGCCATATCGTGCGAGACTAAATTAGAACAGAGCCAGAGATAGAGTAACTAGGTGAAAACTTGTCGAAAGTGCTGAGATACCAAGTCTCACGCATTCGGCGTAGGTCTCGCGCATTTTTTAGGCTTATTCACCGTAGTCCGCAATTATTCATTGAACGTTTAATGAGATTCTCACGCGGTATTAAAATCCTTGTGCATTGAAGTTTCCGTTTCACTTGCGTAAAGGTGCACCTCATCACAAGTAACATGGAAAGCGATTAAGATTCTGGACTTCCCGTGCTTCTCTTTACTCAGGGATTGGAAACAATGCATGTGTTTCATTGTCATTTAAATTGTTTTAATGAAATAAGACCATTTGAAACGTCTTCATGCAATTCCATTGCTTTCAATCCCTCAGTAAAGACAAGCTTGAGAATTCCCAAGTCATAATCGATTTCCGTGTCACTAGTGGGGAAATCCACCGTAATGCACGTGAAACTGATTAACTTGATGCACAATGACTTAAATTCCGCGAGTGAATTTCTTCAGTGCGCTTTGATTGAATAATTGCTGACTATGGTACAGGTACGTGAGTGCCACTAAGAGGAGAGACTCATGCATAATGCGTGAGACTTGGCATCTCTGATTAAGCGTGCTAAGAAGTCGATTAAACGATAGAAACGTACTATAAAGAGACAAACTTCTACCGAACGCAAGAAAATGGTACATAAAAAAAGATTGCGTTGATCGGAAATTTGGATCCGCATGAGGTGCCTTCGAGAAACTACAGTCGAAACCGCCTTACCCCCTTTGACGTTTCCCGATATTTTTGTGTTCTTAGTCTGTGGCGTCAGTGCATATACCGAGGATAAATTTCAGAATTATAAATCTATGGAAGCCCATGTACAATTCACAAATGGCTGGGTCCATGATTTGCAGGTCTGCAAACCACCGAGCTGTGAAAACAGCGTCGTTCGCACAAAGGTGTGTATCATCTTGCTTGCTTACCTACCTGTGATTAGAGAGACATACATTATTAGGCTACTCAGTGGCGGCTCGTGAACTGGCAATAGGGGAAGCTCAAACAATCCCTTAAAATGAATGATTGGTCACAACCTGTTTTCAGTCATTCATTTAAATTACCATTACAGAAACCCCGAAAACTCTCAACACTGATGTGGCCAGTTTTCATTGATAATGCAAACCTGTCAACTCTCACGCATTCAGTGTAAGTTTAAGTGGCATATTTACGTTCCTCTGCTGTAGTCAGCAATTATTCATTCAACGCGTATGTAAAAGATTCTCGCGCGGAACTGAAGTCCTTGTGCGTGGAGGAGTTGGAAGCAATGGAATTGCTTAAAGACGTCTCAAATGATCTTATTTCATTTAAACGATCATGAAACGCATGCATTGCTTCCAATCCCTGAGTAAAGAAAAGCGTGAGAATTCCGGAGTCGTAATCGGTATGCAGTATAGGCTAAATGAAAACTGGCTACATCTGACCACACAGCAGGTTCTTCCCATGGCTGTGGCTTCTCGGCGTGCAACAAGAAGTGGCCTCACAGTATGGCGATCTCTCCTATCAACCCCTGTGGCGCTGCAGCCGTGACGTCACGCCCCCATCCCCTATACTGAAGATTTGGAACGTGTATTGAACATTTATAGGAAGTCAAAGGTTAAACTTTACATTGTGAAATTTCAATGACTTCTATCACCAAAATGATTACAGACAGAGCTTAGGTTTGTATTGTGGGCACATAGGAAATCATGTATGAACTTTCATTTGGTGACCTTCATGTTGACCTTCGAAGGTCAAACTAGACCTAGTGAAAAATCGAATGACTTCTATCACTAAAAAGGTCACAGATAGAGCCTAAGTTGTATCACAGACTTAAAGGAAGTCACCCATGAACTTTCATTTGTTGACATTCAACTTAACTGTTGGTGACCTTTGAAGGTCAAACTTGACATAACACAATTGCAATGACTTGTATTGCCAAAACCGTCACAGATCAAGCTTAGGTTTGTATTAGAGACATATAGCAAGTCATATTTGAATTTTCATGTGGTGACCTTGGTATTGACCTTCGAAGGTCAAATGTGACCTAGTGAAAATTCAGGGACTTGTATCACTAAAATGGTCAAAGATGGAGCTTAGGTTTGTGTTACAGACATCTAGGAAGTCACATATGAACTTTCATTTGATGACATTCAACTTGACTGTCAGTGACCTTTGAGGGTCAAACTCAACAGTGAAATTACAATGACTTGTATCACCAAAATGGTCACAGACGGAGCCAAGGTTTGTATAGACATATTTAGAAAGCCATATATGAAGTCCATTTGCTGACCTCAACTTGACCATCTGTGACCTTTAAAGGTGCACTATGCACGTTTGCATGGTTTCTGCGCGACTATATTTTTGTCTCGACATCTCCCCACGATCCGCTATCTGCCTGCCCCTGAATTCACTATAAAAAAAACCCCAGGCTCTGGAGACCGCACAGCTGTCACAAACTGCAAACAAACACAAGAGGCACAGGCTGTGCCCCATAACATAACAAACCACGTCCCGGCCAATCACCGACAAGAGTTGACAGTTACGGAAGCATGGGAGGGAGGGGCGAGCTACCTCTGTTTGACTTCGAATGTCAACAGAAGTGACGTCACCCAACTGTGCATAGTGCACCTTTAAAGTTCACGGCTGACATATTGAATTCTCAATTACTTTTATCACCAAAACTGCTTCAGTGCTTGGGATTGTATTTCAGGAAGTCTTATAAATGTATGTGAACTTTTATTTAGTGACCTTGACATAGACCCGCAAATGATTTGAAGGTCATACTTCACATGAAATTTTTATAACTTGTATCATCACTATAAGATTGCTTGCCGGTAAGCTACAGGATCCATGGCCCTATTTTTTATGTCATGTGTAAATAATATTTATCTCCAAACTTCCAAGTCTGTGTTATTATAGCCATTTGATTTCATTATGCCAGCAAGGAATCTTGTTTTGCCCAGGAAACACCAGCAGTGACTACAGAGTTTCTGGGAGCACATTATATACGCAAATAAAAATGCACCATTTTGCCTGTTCCTGTGCTAAATGCAGACAATCAGTGAGCAAGTACCACATTCAAAGTAGTTTAGTCCACAAAATGATAAAATGCATTTAACATGAAACAATGTGAAATGAAACCAAAAAGACACAAAAAGAATTTAAATTAAATATAAAGAACTTGAGTAATGCCTCTCTAACATGTTCAAGGTCAACCATGAGGAAAAGTGTCCATCACCTGTCATATACTAACCTCAATCTCTGAATTCAGCATGATGCTATAGTTTGGTATGAGGCTGTTAGTTACAGCTCTGGGGAACAAAGGGAAGCACTGGGGTTTGTCATCAGAAACAAGGCCAACTTTGTTTCGATAATGGTGTACGGTTTTTGTTGAAACTCAATTGATTCAATGCTGTAATGATTTCTGGAGCTGTAATTTACTGGTTATTAGCAACTATCCAATAAAAATGTTTTTTGTGCCACCATAATTGTGCCCTTCAGAAGTAAAGTGGGCTATCCCACATGTCGGTCAAAATGAGTTGGGTGCACTACTGCGTATTAAAGGTCAACGCAACTTCCATGATAGCAGCATTTTCAAGACTATGCTGTGCTGACATCTATTAAAAGTCATAGAAACCATTCTTAACATGTTGTGACAACCAGTGAGAGGCAGATTGGGCTATCCCACATTCCAAGATGGCAGCTCCCATGCTGACTGGAGCTGAGGCAGTCATTGAGAAGATTTTTGAGTCTCAAAGTGACCCCAACCCCCAGTGGAAGCCTACAGGTGAATCTAGTGACGACTATTCCACAGGTAATAACTGAGTCTCTCCATCTCGGATCATCAAATGGTCCCCGTCTGACCCTCTCAGATTTGCCTGAAAAAATTCTGTGCGGTAGGTAATATTCCCACTGGACCAAATCCAAAATTTCAGATCTCTACTCTTTTTAGTTTTCTCACAAAAAATTCCTAAGTGGAGCAAAATGGACCCCTTTTTAGATGTTGTTGTCTGAGTGACTATTTAGAACTTTTTGTTGCAGAGCCATGACATTTTGTGGGCTGAGTCCTGGTCCAGTATGTCATGGAAGTAGACTTATAGCATTGTTACTCAATTCATACCTGAATGCTGGCCCTCTGGATTTCTTGAAAAAAATTACTGTGTGAAATATGAATGGGTCTTTAAATGTCCATAGAAACCTCAGTTTTCAATTTAAGAACTTCCAATTTTGCAGAGAGTCTGACATGAACCATGTCTATGACATCTTAAGATATCAGGTCATAGAGTCTGATGGTTGCTGAGATATTAAAGTCCAAATATGAGGAAAAAACACATTTTTGTCAGTATTCGGGACAATTTTCTCCATAAATGACACCAGTTATCAACATAAAACTTTATTTTTTTGAAAGAGCATTTTTTATTGACAAGATATAAAAAAACTATGAAATAATTCATAATAATCATGAATAATTAATGAATAATTAATAATTATGAAATCTTTTTTTGAAATATACATACACCACCCATTAGAAGTTCCAATAGATAGTAATGATATTGCAAGTGGGCAAACTTGGCTGAAAAAAACTTAACTGTATGGAAAACCAACTTTGGTAAATTTTTATTCTCAATCTGTAATTGATGCATACTGCTTTTGAGATGAGGAATACAAATTCTGCGGCGCAGTTTAACCAGCCCAACCTCATCAGAAAAACAACAACATTGGTCGATTTTTCGGACGGGTTAAAACGCCATATGTTTACGCTATCGAGGGCGACCTCTTGCAGCCTCGAAGCGCCATGCCCATTTTATTGTTGGTAAGTGAGGTAGGCTGATCCTGTCAATAGTTTCTCTCATCTTTCCGTGTTTAGAAACTTATAAGCATTAAAATTTGTATTATTGAATGCACAAGTCTTCGATTTTTTTAATATAGAGATAGAAAATAAAAGAGGAAGGAAAGAAGACAGATACGCTACACAGCTTTAGGCTGGACACTGGTAAGTTGGAGTAACTTTAGCTAGCATTACCAAACTAGCCAGCATCTGAGATATAATTGTCATCGTTATGTTCGTAAAAGTTGCAAAGATTATAACCACAGAGAACGTAAGGTTAGTGTAACCTTGACAGGGTTGTCATGGTTTGTGAGGTATGCGTGTGGTTTGGACTTTTCTTAGTGGCTCTCGTCCCGGGACGATATTGAATTCCTTAGCTATCAAATTCTTTACTCAGCTGGCTGATTGAGCTGGGGCGGCGCTTTCCCGGACTCTATATAAGCAGGAAGTCCGGCATACCCCCTTCGCTAGAGTATCTGTTTTTAGCTTCGCACTATAGCCGAAGATATCTGTGGTCAGGTTTTGTATGACTTTCTATCTTCTGATAATTGGAGTTTCTTCTCCCTTTTTTCTATCTCGCTTTGCTTCCGTGTTTTGGACTATTATACGTCCTTTGGAAGCGCAAGTACTTTCGTTTGGTCTATATTATTCTCTGTGTTTGTACTGTGTCCGTGCTGCTCACTTTCTCTCTGGTCGTTGGACTTGGTCTCCTAATTCTACCAGCCATTACAGAACACTCTAGCCTGCATGGAGTCGTCAGCAACGGCTGCGTTAGAGAAAGTTGTGGCTAATCAACAAGCTGTTCTCTCTGGATATGGCAAGGGTCTTTCTAGCCTGAACAATCAGCAGGCAGAGTTAGCGGAAAGAGTCCGCCTTCAGGCGAATGACATGGAGAGACAGGAAAACGTTCTGTTAACTCTCACTGAGTGTATTAGAGCCTTGTCCATGCAGATCACACAAAATGTTGCACAAGCACAATCCGTACATCTTCCCCGAGAGCCAAAGCTTCAGTTACCCCCAAGATATGGAGGCGAGGCAGAAAGATGTAAAGATTTCATTGCCCAATGTGAAATATTTTTAAAGCGCAGCCTTCACGGTTCGTGAATGAAGAGTCTCGGGTTTCATTTATTTTATCCCTGTTGACCGACACATCACTCACTTGGGTCGGTCCACTTATTCAATCTAATTCACCGGTCGTGAATACTGAGGAGACTCTCATTAGAGAAATGGTATCGGTGTTTGATCAGGATGTTTGTGCTCAGGACGTGGCTACGCGTTTAATGCATCTGAGACAGGGTTCTGAGAGTGTCGCTGAGTTTTCAATCTCATTCCCCTCCTTGGCGACAGAGACAGGCTGGCCAGAAGCGCCTCTTATGACAGTTTTTGTTCACGCTTTGGCTGAGGAGGTTACGGACGCTCTGGCTACATTGGAACCTTGTTTTCTCTGGATTCGTTGATTCACACTGTGGTGCGAATTGATAATCGCATCCGCGAACGTAACAGGGAGAAACTTACTGCCTTGACTTTTGCTGGCAACGGGGCTAATGCTCCTCGCAGCGTGCATACAGCTCCCATTCCGCCCACTGAGATTTTCATTCCTGGCGAGCCTATGCAGGTTGATGGCTCATATGAGAGCCGACGTATAATCTGCTATAATTGTATCAAACCAAGACATATCCGTCCACGCTGCCCTGAGCTTCAGGGAAAACGGGAAGTCCCTCTAGTGGTATGGGGGGCGCTAGAGGGATAGACCCAATTTCCCTTCCGAACTTTAATTCCTGTACAATTGACTGTGGGGAGACAGAGAATATTTATTGAAGCTTTTGTGGACTCTGGCGCCGTGGATTGTTTTATGGATGCGGAGTGGGCTAGGAGACATTCCATTCCCATCTGCCCTCTTTTACATTCACACACTGTAAGATCTTTGGACGGACGCCCGCTGGGAACTGGATTTATTACCGGAGTCTCTGAATCATTGATTATGTTCATCTCTTTTGGTGGTCATTCTGAGGAGGTCCAGTTTTTTATTATCAGTTCTCCTGTTTTCCCTGTCGTTTTAGGACACTCTTGGCTACGGGAACATAGGCCTCACATCATTTGGGGAAGTCAGAATAACCCGATCGTCCAGTGGGGCACTGATTGTAGGTCCCACTGTTGGGAGAGTTTGGCGTGTCATCCCAGGCAGCAACCAATGGGGGAGGATGACGCCTGGAGTGATTCTGAGGAGTTTATCTCACACAACCCTTCTAATCTAGAGAAAGGGGCAGAGGAGGGGTTGGAGTGGGATCTTCAATTTGACTGACGGCAGCCAGAGGAGGATTGCTATTCGGCGGATTTCTCTTACTCGGAATCTGACATAGAGATGGCAGGTTCCGAACAGGGTGAGAATTTGGGGGCTGCTCTCAACTTTTGTCTACCTCCTAACGTTCCTAACAATTATGCTGATCTCGCTGAGGTTTTTAGCAAGCAACGGGCCTCGACTTTACCTCCTCATCGCACGTACGATTGCGAGATCAATCTCCACCCCGGGTACCACTCCCCCCAGAGGTTCATTATCCTCGCTGGCAGGGCCTGAGCGAAGGGCCATGCAAGAATATATTCAGGAGGCTCTGGCTAATGGATTTATTCGGCCCTCCACGTCTCCTACTGGAGCGGGGTTCTTTTTTGTGGGCAAAAAAGATGGCGGCCTGAGACCCTGTATTGATTACAGGGGCTTGAATTATATCACTATTAAAAACCGATACCCCCTTCCGTTGATGAACTCCGCGTTTGAAAGTCTGCAGGAGGCATCGTTTTTTACTAAGCTAGACCTCCGCAGCGCTGATAACTTGGTTCGGATCTGGGAGGGGGACGAGTGGAAACCGGCATTTAATATACATGACGAGCACTATGAATATTTAGTCATGCCGTTTGGATTCGTTAACGTCCCCTCTGTGTTGCAGGCACTCGTTAATGACATCCTCCAAGAGATGTTGGAAAGATTCGTCTTTGTCTACCTTGACGATATTCTGATTTTTTTTTCAACTCTCTCGGAGCATAAACAACACGTCAGACAAGTGCTTGAAGCCCTCCTTAAAGCCAAGCTTTTTGTCAAGGCTGAAAAATGCGTTTTTCATGCCAAGACAGTTTCGTTTCTTGGCTTCATCGTTTCGGAAGGGTCGGTCCACATGGATCCTGACAAGGTGGCAGCGGTCAGGGATTTGCCTGCCCCTCAAAACGTCAAGGACGTGCAACGGTTTTTGGGGTTTGCTAATTTTTATAGGAGGTTTATCCATAATTTTAGCCTGGTAGCTGCCCCCATTATCGCGCTCACTAAGAAGAATATCTCCTTGTCGTTTGCTTGGTCTCCAGCAGCTGAGGCTGCTTTTCAGGATTTAAAGAAACGATTCAGCTCAGAGCCCATTCTCGTTTTGCCCGACCCCTCCCTCCCATTTGTTGTGGAGGTGGATGCGTCAGAAGTCAGGATGGGTGCCACTTTGTCCCAGCACCCCTTTCGGGACAATAAGTTGCACCCATGCGCCTACTTCTCCCGGTCGTTGTCGGTGGCTGAACGGAATTACAGAATTGGTGACCGGGAGTTGTTGGCTGTCAAGTTGGCATTAGAAGAGTGGCGCCATTGGTTTGAGGGGGCTGAACATCCATTTGTGGTTTGGACGGATCATAAAAACTTCCAATACATCCAAAAGACAAAACAACGTAATTCTGGGCAGGCGCGGTGGTCGTTGTTTTTCAACCGCTTTAACTTTACGTTAATCTATCGCCCGGGTTCTGAAAACATCAAGCCCAACGCTTTGTCATGGATTCACGATCGCTCTGGTCGCAACCCCATTCCTGAACCGGTTATCCTGGCAGCTCAGATTGTGGCTCCCATTCAGTGGGACGTTGAGTCTGTTGTGCGGGAGGCGTTGAGAACTGATCCCGGTCCTGGTGGGGAGTCGCCTGGCTGTTTGTTTGTTCCGTTGGCAGTACGGTCCCAAGTTCTCCAGTGGGAGCACTCTTCCCGCTTGGCGGGTCACCGGAGATTCATCGGACCAAGCAGTTCTTGGTCCGATGTTTTTGGTGGCCCAGCATGATTGAGGACATCCGGGAGTTTGTAGTAGCGTGCTGTATCTGCGCTAGGAACAAGACTTCCCATCTCCCCCCCTCTGGTCTGCTGCAGCCACTGCCCGTCCCTAAGCGCCCGTGGAGCCATATTGCTCTTGACTTTGTTACGGGGCTGCCTGTTTCTGAAGGCAACACGGTCATCTTGGTCGTGGTCGACTGTTTTTCTAAGGCCGCCCAATTTATCGCGCTGCCCAAGCTGCCTTCAGCGCGGGAGACGGCCCTTCTTGTTATGGACCATGTTTTCCGGCTGCATGGTCTCCCTCAAGATGTGGTTTCTGACCGGGGCCCTCAATTTACGGCCAAATTCTGGCGTGTGTTTTGCAACCAGTTGGGGGCCACCGTTAGCCTTTCCTCTGGTTTCCACCCTGAGACTAACGGGCAGACAGAGCGAACCAACCAGTCGTTGGAGAATACTCTTCGATGTTTAGCGCCAGACACCCCATCTTCGTGGAGTCGATTTTTAGCATGGGCCGAATATTCCCACAATTCACTGGGTAACTCTTCCACAGGCCTTTCCTGGTTTGAGGCTCAGTTGGGTTTTCAGCCTCCACTGTTTCCTGAGACTGACAGGGATTCAGAGGGTTCTTCGGTCAATCACTTTGTTCGGCATTGTCGGTCAGTTTGGGCCTGAGTCCGTTCCTCCTTGTTGCACTCTGGATGGAAACAAAAGACCACCGCAGATAGAAGGCGCCGTTCGGCCCCATCTCATCGGGTTGGCCAAAAAGGTCTGGCTTTCCACGCGGGACCTGCCCTTGAGAGTGGAGTCACGGAAGTTGGCTCCCCGCTTCATTGGTCCTTTTAAGATTCTGCAAAGGATCAACCCTGTCACAGTTGGGTTGAAGCTCCCTAGATCCTTACGGATCCACCCCTCTTTTCATGTCTCCAGCCTCAAACCAGTTAGCACTAGCATCCTGGCTCTGGTCGACAAACCCCCGCCGCCGCCGAGGATGATTGAGGGGGGCTTGTTTACACTGTGCGTCGTATTTTATCCGAGAGGCGTGTGGGTCGTGGGGCTCAGTTTTTAGTCGACTGGGAGGGTTATGGTCCTGTGGAGCGGTGCTGGGTTCTTTCTCGGGATATCGTGGATCCCACCCTTATCTCAGAGTTACGTGCATGGGGTTCTCTGGGAACTTCTGGAGCCGTTCCTTGGGGGGGGGGCCTGTCATGGTTTGTGAGGTTTGCGTGTGGTTTGGACTTTTCTTTGCGGCTCTCCTCCCGGGACGATATCGAATTCCTTGGCTATCGAATTCTTTACCCAGCTGGCTGATTGAGCTGGGGCGGTGCTTTCCCGGACTCTATATAAGCAGGAAGTCCTGCACGCCCCCTTCGCTAGAGTGTCTGTTTTTAGCTTCGCATTATAGCCGAAGATATCTGTGGTCAGGTTTTGTGTGACTTTCTATCTTCTAATTGTTGGAGTTTCTTCTCCCTTTTTTCTATCTCGCTTTGCTTCCGTGTTTCAGACTATTATACGTCCTTTGGAAGCGCAAGTACTTTCGTTTGGTCTGTATTATTCTCTGTGTTTGTACTGTGTCCGTGCTGCTCACTTCCTCTCTGGTCATTGCTCTTGGCCTCCTAATTCTACCAGCCATTACAAGGGTAGCCCAACAACAAGCGACTCCGGGCCAGATACGTGCTGGTTCTGGCCTGGATCAGCTGGCGATCCGAAGCGGAGGTGCTTGCCGTCTGGGATACTGGTGTGTAGTTTTCGTGCTACTCAGCAAGGGATGGATCAAAGCTAAGTCAGAAATAACAGAAATAACGTTAATGCACTGCTTAAATATGTTTTAATAATCATTGACGTGTCCTTAGTTAACACACACAGGTTTAGCATAAAATGCAATCAGGTGTGGAAAAATGTGAGCAAGAGTAAACGGCAGGTCAGTTTTCGGGCTGAAGTCGTTTTTGTGTGACATGCAGCCTTACATACAACATGTATTAATGATCTAAGCGGTACCACACAAGCGGGATTAGACATTTCATAAAGTTTTACATTTTAATTGGCTTTTACCTCATTTTCACACTGCATTTGTTCACAAACGCTGGAAAACCACTGTTGCTAATGAAAACAACAGAAGAGACCGGAAACGAACGCCAGAATCTACGAGAATAAAGCATTATTTACATTTGCACAAAATCTGTGTTGACAGGAAAACTGAGTTAACTATAGCAGGTAACTACAGTTGCCCTGCTGCATCCAGCTGCCTTCTGTGGTGCCACCCTTTCTACATAACATTTTCAGCTACCTGTCAGAAAATACATCCAATTTTAATGTCTACAGATAAGCATCACATGGATTAAAATCATAGTCGTATCTATCTCTCTCTCTCCCCCCCCTCCCTCCCTCCAAACAGTTGTTTTTTCCTGTTTTGTAAAATGGCCTCTGAACAATTAGAGAAATGGCTGGAAAAGGGAAAAACACTGGTGGATAATTAAGCAAGACAACAGGTATCTTTTGCACATACTGTATGTAAATGTTTTTGCTATGTGTCTTTGATCATTATAATATTGACTTATTTGACCAACATGACCTGTGTCATATTTAATAATGAAATTGTTGGGGGGCCTGGTAGCTGAGGTGGTAGAGCACATACCACAAACTAAGGCTGAGTCCTTACTGCAGCAGCCTGGGTTTGAGTAAGCCTCAGGCCCTTTGCTGCATTCCGTCCATCCTCTCTGCCCTGCCCTGCCTGTCTTCTCCACTGTCACTGTCCAATAAAGCGGAGATGCCAAAAACATTCTCAAATAAAACAAATAAATGTAATTGACATATCCCTTTTCTTAGCCCTCACAGAAAAAAAGCGGACCATTCCATCAGGGTCCAATGTACGTCGGAGGAAAAGGGACCCAAAAGGATACCTCATCCCTCAACTGCCCTACAAGCACTGTTCTCGCTCTGGTCAGTCTTATAACATACATGCAACCTCAATGTCATTAGAACCTGTAAACCTATGAACCTGTTTACTTAGAGATTGTAAATCACACTATTCATCTTTTACATATCGGTCCTATAGCTCCACGAACTACCACTACAAAGCCTCAGGACAATGAGGAGCCTCCTGAAGAGGAGGGGCCTATAGAAATCCAAAATCTTGGAAGGTCTACAAAATTCTTGCAGTAACAATTACAAATCACAATACTTAAAGGGTCTTTAATCTCTCAGAAGTAGAAACATGATCATGGCATGTAGGAGTCATATTCATGACTTAAACACAAAGACTCGGCCATTTTATCATTCTCATTTCTGCATACAAAACTATATAACAATACATGTTCCTTGCTTGGTTCTTTGTATTTTTCAGAATATCACCTACAACAGCTCACAAACATCCTCAGCTCCATGACCGAGTCTTCATGTACAGGAGAGATGCCAACATCATCTTCATGAGCTCGAAGACAGTTCATGTTTGAGGAGAGATTCAAGGCTGCGAGGCCCATGCTTTTAAACAGCAAGATGGCAGCTCAAACAATCACCCCTCAAACCTGTCAGCAGTGCAGAGCTGTGGAAGCTGTTATCCAGTGTCTAGACTGTGTTTCATCAGGCTCTCAGTTCCTCTCTGCCTCCTGTGATGTAGGGGTTCACCAGAAGTTTGGGTTTCATAACTGCAAAACCATGTTTAATAGTTTTTTAAAACCCATACCCCCAACATCTACAGTGTTGTGTGATGAACATGGGCAATGCCATGGTAGTACCCCCTCCAGCTGATGTGTAGGTGCATCTGAATAAGTCAGGATAGACTTGCAGTCCAGCTACAAAGGGGGGCGTGGCATATAGAGCTCACCCATCTCAAACCTGGTGAAGAACTTAAGTACGTTCCAAGTCAGTAGAAACTCCAGACCGGTTCATAAAATGGCTCACTTCTGTGGATATCCACAAATATCGGAAACATCCTTCTTCCTTGGTAGAGGAGACAGTCCAAACGGGACGTTATGTAACCCATGGGCACCGCACTGGAATGGGACGAGAGCTGTGGACGGTTGGTACTGGTTGTGTGGACATCGAATATATGTAGCGTTACCTCCAAATTGGATATGTGCTGATGTACGATTAAGTGATCACACATACGTTGTGAGTGCGGACACCACGACCACACGACAGAGATAAGATGCAGCAGCACCACGATCCAATTTGGGGAACCAATGTTCCAGCAGATGCAAAGTTGTGGTCAGTAGGGGACAAGATCGCCCTCTCCTTGTTTCCGCATCTGGGAGTTGGAAACGTAATGTTGCGAATGGAAACTGTGAACTATCCCCTAAGTGCACTTATAAATGAAACCCGTAATATCACTAGGAGTGTACAGCAAGAATTAACAGCCATACGATTGATGACATTGCAAAATTGAATGGTACTCGATCTATTGACGGCAGCACAGGGAGGAGTGTGTCAGATAATAGGAGGCTCATGCTGCACGTACATACCAGCAAATGATGAGGAGGGGGGAGAAATAGATCAAGCCTTGCAACGTTTAAAAGAACTATCAGATGCACAACAGAATGACTATGTACTTGATAGTACCTGGTGGCAGTGGCTCATTTCTGGGGGGTGGAAAGCAGCAATAACATCTATACTGAACCTTAGAGCAGCAGGATTCACAGTGCTCCTCTTTTGCATTTGCTGTGGAATTCCCATAATAAAAGGATTGATATCGAAAATGTTGAACACTAACCCACGATATCAGATGTTTATGTTACAGGATGTCGACGAAGGACATACTCGGCCCGAGGAGCTGGAGGAGCCATACGGTGATGTAATAAAAATAAGTGACCTGTTTAATCAATAGAACATTTCCAGGGAAATGAAGCACATGTTGAAAATCGAGAGAAGTGGCAAGTTAGCAAATAATCAAGTGTAAAGAGAAGGGAAATGTGGGTGAATTTAGTCATAAATTCTTTATTTTGTTATCAATTGCTTATCCTTGATTGACCAAGGTCGTGCGTAATTGCTAATCGTTTGCAATCTGACCTGTGCGTAATGAAATGTGCTTTCTGTAACTGTATGAGATGAGATGTATTTATCCTCTCTGAAACCTTGGGAACCCCTGAGGCCAGACTGTTTAAACTAGCCCCTGTGTACAGCCTGTTCCCTTGAAGCCAGCTAGACCGAGATAAGGCTGAGAATGAAGATCACTGTGTAGGAGACTTGTCTCCCAGAGAGCTGAAGAGATTGCTGGGGCATTCTGCACGTGGGATGCGCGCACTCGGCTGTGGAATGCAGAGAGAAAACATACACTTGTAATGAATCAGTCCCAAGGGTAGGGATTATGATATACCGTTCATACATATATCCATACAACGGTAGAATTCTTTTATCCATGTTTGCGCATGTAACGAGGATCCTATTTGCAAATAGTAAAGATTTTGGATTATTCTCTCTTTGTCTCCCAAGTGGTTTCTTTCAGAGGGGAAATTAAAAATTTCACTAACACTGTGAGCAAGGTATGTCAAAAGTATTCACAAGTACCTATTGATTTTTGTTTGCCCATATGGCTCAATTGATAGTAATGTCTTTACATGGTATGTCAATAGTGCAACTGCTAAAGCTGTGCTATATCAATGTATGTATATTGTGATATGAGACTTCATGACTGTAATGTGGTAAAAGGCCACTAGATGGCAGTATTGACTTTTTTTTGTTAAGCAATCTAAAGCTAGGTTTGGGCATGTCCCGGGCATGCCTCAGAGGGGGCTGGAAAAGAGTATATAAGGAGAAAAATCGAGAGAGTGCGGTAGTTGGAGAAATTGCAAGGAGAAATTGTGGAAGGATACATTTGACCAGACCTGTCACTCTTTTCAAGACCTGTGAAGCTTTTTGTGGATTTTTGCCTGTGTTGGAGCATTTTCCTGTCCCAGGACATCGCAACATAGCAGCCCATCTCAATTACAAAGGAACTGTAAATATCTCATTTTTTATTTGATTTCAATCTTGGTCAGTAGATGTAAAGTGTAGATCAGTCCTGTTTGTTTAATTAAATCTGTTGAAGTTTAAGAGTTTTGTCTGTCATCCCTTGCTGTCCGTGACGCCATAACAAATTGACGCCATAACAAATTGGGGCCATAACAATGACCAATAATGACTAGAGTTTTTGTATTATTGTTTTTTTTCTCTTAATTTTTGGTCATCACTTTTAAAAAGCACCAATAGTTGTCCCAACAAAAAAAATGTCATTTTATTGATACTGATGTATTCACTGAAAAAATACTACAATTTCTTATACAGACATACGAGCAGCAAAAATGTCAAAAGCTTCCATAATGTCACAACAATCTGAATAATAAATTATTTATACAGTATTTATCAGAAACTACTGATAGTGATATTTTCCCTTGCTTTTGTTTTGTGTAGTGTGTCTGCTTCCAGTACCACCCCTCGAACATCTGCTCCTGCTCTTCAACATCACAGCAGGAAAGCACGTCGTTCTGGTGACTTTCAGTGGTATGGGGACATGACTCACGGACCTCCTTATTCCACCAAAGTCAGTTATGAAGGCTGTCACAGCAGTGCTTAATTCTCATTTTTCACATACTGAGTTGTGTTGAACATACATTAATTTTGGAAATTACGTTGCCATTTCATTGAAAAACTCTAAAAATCAGCCCCAAAAGTGTCTTAAAATGTTTATTTTTGTCTGCAGGTCATTACAACCTTTGTCTGCCATCGGTGCAGTGTCCATCTTGCCATTGTCAGTGGACACCGGGTATTGTAGACCTACTGGCATTCAGGTACTGGCCAGCAACCACCAGTTGCCAGACAATCTACACCTTTGATGTTTTTACATCATTTGAGAACATCAAGAGCGCAAGTGCAGCTCTGTCCCAGGAAGCCTTTTTCAGAATGCTTGAACACAGAGTTTTTCAAACTGGAAGGGTAAAAAACAAATCCTCTTTGTCCAAAAACCCTTTTAAAAGTCTTTTCCCCATATTCCCTTAACCTATCCAATCCTCCGATCCCCCCTCCCAGGAAGGTCGTATTTGTGGTACCACATTTCACCGAAGCTACCGTGAGTTCATGCACTGCACATATAAGGAGGAAGAGCTTTGCCTTGAGGAGCCTTTTTTATGCCCAGCGTGCACACTGGACATGCTAGCGGTATCTGCTGATGGGAACAGAAAACAGTATCGCTTCAAGAACTGTAAAGGGTTAGTGCAATATTGAGCATGTATTGAGGTGCTCTTATTTATAAGTATAGTGTCTTTGCTGAAAAATTGACACGATCACTCTACAGGATAGATGAACCACCTCTTTTTGATGGTGTGTTCATTGCTGCTGATGACAAAGTGGCACGTTTTATTGAACACATCAGGAGACAGATGCCACGAGTAAGTTTAGTTTTCTTTTTTAAATTGGTGCCTTTTTTTTGGCTGTCTCATATGTATAATAAATTTGGGATACCTACTTTCAGTGGTCATGCTTTCTGTGGACCAGCTTCATTTACAGCTGGAAGAGAAACTTCGCGGAAATCCAGGGCCAAGATAGATGTAGAGGGCTTGGAAATCGCCGTGTGTCGGCATGGACTCCTACTGAGAGCTTTGAACCACTACCGCGGTGAAATCTATGCATTCCCTGTGTTCCTTCAGAAGGAGCTGTCACACACACTGCAACGGTGACATTCTGTATGGACATTGCATGCAGGTAATTATGGTGAGATACAGAATCTTAATTGTGTAGTGTTAACCACCTTTACACGACTATAGAAGTATGTGCTTATGATAAACATTTGATATCTACTATACGATTATGTTTTTTTTTTTTGTGTTCATCTTTGGGACAATCACTGAAAGATCGGGTATTATTTTTGAGAAGGCAGAGGACAAAGTGGCCTTCTGTTGATATACCTTTCACAGGGACTTGGATTTTTTTGATCATTTTGCTTTTAAAATTTCCTGGTTTTGGATATTTAGATTGCTGCTTGAAACCTCATTAATTATGCCTGTACTTCCATATGAGACAATAAGGAGGCATTTAGAGTTAGAGCTGGGCAATATATCAAATATTGATGTGAGAGTAAATGTGTGTGATGGTGGATACGGTTTATTTATACTGGGAGTCCGATTGAGAGCAAGCTCTCTTTTGCAATGGAGCCAGTCGTGAATCAATAAAAACATGCACTACAATAAATTAAAACCAAAAAAAAAAAAAAAAAAAGGAACTACAGTACACATGCACATTCCTGTCATGGTTTTGTCGCGCCAGATGCAAACTGCAGTCTGGCGGGCAATGGGACCATGGGCCCATATGGACAGAAGACTTAATTGCTCAGGCAGATTTAAAAAGAACCAGAGTTTAATACTGGCATGGAGGCAAACAAAAACAGCGCAGCCAACGTGTACACAAAGGAGAAACAATGCAGAGGCAAACTGGGGCTGCACAGCCAGCCTTATATATGGGCCAGGCTCACGAAATGTGCGCCACCCCCCCTTAAATGTGTCCACAGGCTAGCAAATCTTATATTTTGCTTAAATCATTCCAGAACCACCATGGATGGATAGAGCTCACCAAGATCAACTTGGAACACCCCACTTTTATCAGTCTGCGATAAATATTTCCCTGTCTTTTTTGCCCTTAAAGTTGGAAAAGTGGCCAAAAATGGCACTTTTTTGATGTCCATGTGTTTTTTGTTTTTTTATATTTAAGTGTGTTCTATTTGTTTTGTTTTTTTTTTTTTGTGTGCATAATAGACATGTGTAGGCTATGTCTGACAGTCGGCATACATCCCTATCGTCGTTTTGTGTATTGCGGTGACATTTAATATATTGTCCACAAGGTACTGGTTTCTGACTTAGATTTTACATTTAGCACTCTAGAAAAATAAAAAAAGGTCCTACACCCAAATAATCCTTCAGGATGAAGCAAATATATGGTGCATTAGGGCAAAAAAAAAAAAAAAACTCCAAACTACAGGGATTGAGGGGATTTTTGTGTCCCCAAAAAAATGACCTTTTTAAGAAAAGTTTCTGACTTAGATTGTATTTTTTAAAAACTGTAAAAGATATAGCCAAATGCAATTCAGGTATTGTTTTTGGCCTAAATCAAAGTGGAAATCACTGTTTAGATGAATTATTTATTGAATAACGACATAGCTACAGCCAAGAAAAGCATTTTTTGTCGGTTTCTGACTTAGGGTTTCTGCCTTAGATTTCTAAGTCAGAAACGCAGGCATCTCAGGCAGAAACCGGGCGTATTCGGCCAAATGTGGCCCCAGTCGTTACACAGGTGGTCAGGGACATGATATTCCATGTTGGTTTGACATGTTGACATGTATTTTAGCTGATTTGATTGAAAATACAACCCCAATTCCAAAATAGTTGGGATAAAGTGTAAATTGTGAATAAAATCAAAACGCAATGACTTTCAAATCACACCAGCCAGTATTTTATTCACAATAGAACAGAGATAATGTAGCAAATGTTGAAACTGATAAATTTTACAATTTTATGCACAAAATGAGCTCATTTTGTGCATAAAAATGTAAAATATCTCAGAATTCTTTCTTTCAGCAGCAACGGGATCCCGAGGGAAAAAAAAAAAAAAATCACTGTAGGGTTTCTAATTTCAGGTGATGTACCTCTGGACATCACTTATATACAATTATAACACTGATCGGAAGCTGAAATAACTTTATTATCACTAGTTATAGGCCTCTGGATGGATTATAGGCAAACAGTAGGTTTTTGTGTTTCTGACTTAGACGAGCAAGGGGATAGGGAAATGCGTATAACTCACCAAATATTCCACCAATGACCATGATATTTGGTATTCAGAGAGTAGACATATACCTTTATCACATACAATTACCACTGAGAGCATAGGGTTGCCTGAATTAATTTTACACATTGTGTTAAAGCAGTTTGCACTCGTGCAGCAATTTTGCAGCTGCACGCAAAACGTACCCCGACTTCAGGGCCATGGCAGGGTTGACAATCCGAACAGCATATTACCTATATGCCATTTTTCCATCGGCTATACTATCCTTCTATATATATCAGGGCATTTTGAGAAGATATAGCTATATCTATGCATGTATGAGGCTTTAGAAGATACGCATGTCTTGAAACTAAGGCAGAAACCCGGCCCAGAGAATGAGTTGAGGGATCCAACTTTGACCAAGTACCACGAAAAAATGAAAAACGTCGCCGTCGCACGGCTTTGGAATATGATCCCACAACATCTATACATTAAAAAACCACTCACAGCTAAGCTCTATGGGTACTTTCATAATTTTTCAGTACCCAGGGGGGGTGGCGCACATTTCATGAGCCTGGCCCATATACACACCGCTCAATCACCTCCACCCCAACAGGTCGCGCCTGCAGCCTGTTAAGGTGGAGGAGAAAGAATGTGGAAGGGGAGGGGCTGCAAGGGACAAACCCTTGCAATTCCAGCTTCATGGCATCCAATAACAGACATTTAAAACAATTAAATGAGATAAGTTTTTCCAATTTCAGTGTCTGCTGAGGCCTATTTCATTTCTGTGGGGCATCGTACATAAAAGCAGTTTTACCCAGTTCAGAATGAACCCTAGGAACGTATAAAATCATATAATCAAGAGCACGAAGATGGTACTCCCCCCTTCCAAAATTGAGCAGACTGGCAATATATCCAGGCAGCTTACCCAACAACACCTTGTAAATAAAAAACAACAATATTGCTCCCTTCTCATGGCCAGTGAAGACTAACCCATCTTGAAATAAAGATTACAGTGATGCGTTCTGAAGCCATCTCCTGTTATAAACCAAAAGGCAGCATGGTATACTGCATCAAGTGGCTTCAGTGATGAGGGAGCAGACTAATGCATATAAATTATGTCACCATAA
Organism: Gymnothorax javanicus; assembly: GCA_029692085.1. Classification (NCBI taxonomy): domain Eukaryota; kingdom Metazoa; phylum Chordata; class Actinopteri; order Anguilliformes; family Muraenidae; genus Gymnothorax; species Gymnothorax javanicus. Next base: position 47,883,370 of record CM056200.1, read on the forward strand.
TCTATTCTAGAAAGAATAGTTGCCTGCACAATCTGCCTTCTGCAACTCCTCTGCAGGTAGGCTTTATTTCTATAAAGCATCGCCAATTTAACTTTCAGATTCTTGGTTAGCTCATCAACGTGCTTCCTAAATTTAAGCTTCGCATCCAGCCAAATGCCCAGATATTTGTAGCAAGGAACTCTTTCAATTTGTATTCCACTTGTTGTAGAAATGCTACCATTATAAAACCTAGCAGCAGGTTTCTGAGAGAATAGCATATATTTAGTCTTCTCAGAATTTAATAAAATTTTAAGGTCTAAAAGAGCCTGTTGGAAGATTTGAAAATCTGACTGTAAATTTTGAAGAGCAAGCTCAGCAGAAGGAGCAGCTGAGTAGACGACCGTATCATCTGCATATAGATGGAAAGTACCATCGGTAAAATTAGCACCAAAATCATTAATAAAAAGGGCAAACAGCAAGGGCCCCAAGATAGAACCTTGTGGAACCCCCTTGCTAAGATAGATAAATTTTGATTGGTAACCATCAGCCACAAGTGCTTGACACCTACCAGTTAAATAATTATTCAACCAATTCAGAGATTTAATATTAAACCCAATGGCACCTAGCCGCTTTATGAGTATAGAATGATCGACTGTGTCAAATGCCTTTGATAAGTCAATAAAAATGGCAGCAGAATCCTGCTTATTGTCCAAGGCAGAAACAATATCATTTAATACCTGAGCTGCAGCTGACACAGTGCTATGACCCGGTCTGAAGCCTGACTGAAATGCATTCAGGATAGCATAGCCCAACAGAAATGATCTAATTTGATTATTGACCAGCCTCTCAAAGACCTTAGCTAAGCACAGCAGTTTTGAAATTGGCCGATAGTTATTCAGATCATCTGAAGAGCCACCCTTATGCAAGGGAAGAACAAAGGCTGTCTTCCACAAGACAGGAATTGAACCAGTCAACAGGGTTAAATTAAAAATGTTAGTCAAAATATTAACAATCCAGAGTGAAGCCAGCAATAAAAAACCTGGGTTTAATTTATCTGCCCAAGTGTATTGCTTAGGGTCAATGACATGAAGTGTTTCAAGCCATTCCCCTTCAAGAAAAGGACGGAAGGAAAAACTATTGGAGTCAGGCACAGGGACAGAAGGCGTGTTATCACAGCAAGGAAAAGCCTGCAATAACCCTAAATTTTCTAAGAGATGGCCCGCGTTAATAAAGTGCTCATTGAAAATATCACAAAGTTTCCCGGAGAAATAATACGACGATGTGACTTTCCGAATAGCCACAAGGCATCTATTACGAAGGTAACGAAAATGCTGCCAGTCAGAACGCAACTCAGAAACACGCGCTTTTTTCCATGCGAAATCCCTAGCCTTTTAACAATTCCGAAATATCAGGGGAAAACCAGGGAATTACTCTGTTCTTAATTCTCAACTTTTCAGTAATATGGTAATATGGTGATGTGGCATAAGGGTTATCTTGTCATGGTTCCAATAGCTGCATTCCTGTAAAGTGATGCCATTTTCTCAACTTACCAGGCTGTTCTAACTGATCTGTTATTTCCTTTAACCGCTTTGTTATTTTATAGATATTACTGATGGATATTTATCAAAAATCCCATTGTGTAAATATTTTGTGAAAGCTCATATAGTCATTCCCACAGTGTTGTCACAATATTGTTATATTTATTTAAAGATATAGTAAAATTCTATTTTGTCGATATTAAAGTTTTCCGTCGCTATGACAGATTTCCGTCAATTGGGCCTTCAGGGGGTCATGAGATCTGAAGAGAAAGGCTCAATCCCAAACCGGTCCCTATCCACTCGCCCTATCCACTCCCCCTCCGTTTGTGCGGTCCTGCGGAGGGTCCGCCACATTAAGTGTCATCCCAAACCAATCCCCATGGAGTGTAAGTGGCTGATTTAACCTTCCGCAGTGAGTTTACACCGATGCAAGCTTTCAAACCACCCTCCTTTCAAGTGCAGCACTTGTGTCCGGGATGGAAGAAACGCTGCATATCTACAAATGTCAGTTCCATGCGGCTATTTCCGAAAGATAAGTAAAACATTACGTAACCTCAAACGGACATTTGATTGACTGAAGGTTACATTGTATTTTGAAATGTACGTGCAAATGTGCACTCGCGAAAACAATGAGTAGTTTTATTTATTGAATCAAAGATTGCTCTTTTTCACAATGTGCCATTTCATGCACAAACGCTTTCATCTTTGTCAAAGCTATGTATTCAATATTTTTAATACAAATTTTATTTAATTACATTACCTTCTCAAAATATTTTGGGTTAGAAATGTATAATTAGGGAATTGGACCGTCGTATACAATGAAACGCACCTATCGGTGGGCATGGTGATGATTACCTCCGCTTCCCGTTGGATGAAGGGGAAGGGCATCCCAAAGTTTATACACATTTTTAAACCCTCCCCCTTAATGAAGCTCCCTCCATCGCAGTGAGGGAGATGTCATATGGAGTGACACTCGGTAGTGAAGTGCTCGTGGATACCCACATGGAAAGAATCTATATGAACATATATGCGCATATATGCAACCTATATGCCGCATATATGCGCATATATGCCGCATATAGGCCAAATTCAGGTACATATATGTGCTTATAGAGGGCATATAGGTCTCCTATATAGCTCACATACCCAGTGGCAGGTTCTGTTTGTCATGCCTATTGTATAGCTCTTATCTCACTTTTGCAACTGTCATACATGATGCCTAGCTCATATTTTTATTCTCAAGGTAATATCTGCATATTAGTCCAAAGTCCCTTACAGAAATCACAAGAATTTCACGCAATAACTTATTAATTGCAGGTGAACATGTGAAATTGGCATCACATTTGATCCTAAATACATGTTGACATGTGACAACGGCATGTTATCGTCCCTTGAGAATCAGCTGGTTCTATGGCCACTTTCCCTCATTTTGAGAAAATGGAGTTTGAAAATTTCAACTGTCTTATCTCTGATGTTTAGAGAGTTCTCAAAATTTATTTTGTGTGGAAAACTGTTGACTGTGGAAGGTACCCTAAACATATTGCAAACATGTTCAAAATCTCCATAGGCTTAGAGATATAAGCGGTCAAAAATGGACATAGAACCTTCTGATTCCGAGGAACGTAAGTTGCCCTTGGTCAACAAGTTCTATGTCCAACATAGGACCTGGTGCCTTTACTGGTTTTACGTATGATCGAAATCAGGAAGTTCTATGTCCGTCAGAGTTGTTTTAAAAAAAGTTATGAACAAACTAAGAACGATTTAGGCAATGAATGGTTACCTGTATTTTATACTTATTTCACAAAAAATGTACTGGGACACCATGAACGACGTTTATAAGACTGAGGATTAATGAGTATTGAAAATGCTTCATACACTCATAGATAAAAGTATTGCATCAAATTAACAGATTGATGAATGAGCCACCTTCTCATTTGAACCTGTGACATCGGACAGCATTTCCCACTGACCAGAATCAATAGCATGAAAAATAAAAATTAGAAAAATTAAGTATATATATGAAATGCAAATTTGGCATCAAAATGCTTCATACACTCACATATAAAATAACTACATGTGTATCAAATAAACAAGTTTATAAATGAGCCACCTTTCTCATTTAGACCTGACACCGGGACAGCCTTGCCCGTCCAAAAATGCCAAATTTGAACATGAACAATTTCTGTGAAAATAGCATAGGCCTATGTTCTGTAAAATAAACTACAATATTGGGGTAGGCCTAGCTAGGGCCTAAATGGTGGGTGGGGTGGGGGTTTGGGTGGGGCAGGCGAGCGGGCGGGGGAGGGGGTAGGGGGGTCTCCCCCGATATCCCTGGGTTGCCCCGATGTCGCTGACAAATTGTATATTAAGTGCACTTTACATTAGCACACTAGGCCTAGAGTTGATCGTTTGAGAATTAAGTAGTTCTATGTCCATGCATATTGACGAATGTGACTTTTCCACACCAGTCCTAACACGACAAAATTAAGATTTACAGTGTGTACACATTGTTGGTGAACAACTTACCCATCAAAACAATCCATTAGTCTTTCAGAAGGGATCAAAATCAAACGTTTTTTCTGAGGAGTTCTCATTTTGTGCTTTACATGTGCTCCTTGGCCATTTTGAGCGAATGTCACATGATCCAGGTACGGACCCTGATTGGTTCCTTGGACATAGAACCACCTGATTTGAAACGAGCCCCACTCAGGATACAGAACTAAATGTTTCTACATGTTAATATGGTGTAGACTTTAGGTTGGAGCTAAGCACTAAGTGACATAAACCAAACTGATTTTAGAATGTCCTGGTATGCTTAACTCCATTTCTGCGAAAAGTGGACACAGAACCAGCTGATTCTCATGGGACGTTATGTGTAAACCAGTCATTATTAACTATGGCAGTGAGAGGAGACAAAAAGCTATGATATCAACACAAATATTTAATACAATTTGTTACATTTTTTTCCTGAAACCTTAACAATAACAAGGTCATCAATTATTTCTTGACCACACTTTTTTCCATTCTATGAAGATTGAGTTGTGTATTGTGGAAGAGAAGCAAATGTATAAAAACAAAATGGTTTGATTATGTTTATTTCATCAATTAAGCATTTTTTCAAGTTTAAGTCACTGCCAGATTCACCACATTAGATAAAATTGGATTCACATCATTACAGCTCATACACATCCATTGAAAGGTTATACACTACACTATTACATCCACCAAATGCAATGTTTTCTATCTTGTTTGTAATGCAGTTTCTAGATGAATATGGCTCAGAGGTCCTTAGTCTAAATGTAGCAAAATAAAACAAAAATAACAAAATAAAAGTACACAGAAGAACATACATTCAAGTAAACATGCCTTTCAAAAGTCATTTTCATCCCCACATCTATTTGAGCATTTCACTGTGGTTAATGAATTTGAAGACAAAGTCTACATTTCTGTTCACAGTCTTAATGAATAGACACTTGTCTTTTATTTGAGATGCTTGTGTAGCAACTAAAGGTCCCAGACTTTTTCCTACAGGGATGAAATAACAAGGATTCTTAAATTCCCACACAGAAAGAACCTATATAAACATATAGGTTTTAATCTCCTCCTTGTATCAACCAGCAGTGGTCGGAAGCTCTTTTCAGAGGTAGCGCACAATTGGCCAATGCGCTACAGGGATGCAAATTGCAAAGGGCCTGCTGGGAAGGATTATGTAGATTAGAGTTCCCCTAGGCACGTCCTGTTGGCTAGAGGGGTGCTCATTAATAAGATTCTGACCAGGAACATGTTTGATTATTTTCCATACCCCTTCTGAGCTTGCACCAATGCATAGAAAACAATTGCAAATGATTGAATTGTTAACAGGTGGCCGCATATGTGAATAACCCTAAGAACTTCTTCATAGTTCCCTACTTGGTTATTCCAAAATCGGGTAGAATTGGAAATGCCCAAAAACAAAAGGTGGTGCTTTTAATTGGCCGTTTTCATATATGTACCTATATGTACCTATAATATATGAAAACACCCAATTTTATGTTTGTTGCATATATGCGAAACCTATATCTGGCCCTATATTAAAACCTATATGTTTGTAGGGGCTGGTTTGGGATTAGGCCAAAAAATTTGGGGGGGGCTTGGGGACTGTAACTCCGATGATTTTCAGCTTCACCGAATGATTGTATCCTCTGAGAATTAGGGCTAATTTTAAGCGCAATAAAAGTTACTGCCACTATGAGGCAGACAGACGAGCGTGCTTATTACCTTATTACACATACCTCATGCGGTTATTTGAAATGCTTCCGGGAAGAAAACTGTGATTTGAAGTCCTCTAATTACCAGCGAGGTTGGACAGCCTCCATCGCCTTAGCACAATTAGCTTACCTTAAATCAATTGTTGCCGAACTTGCAGTCAAGCCATTTACTCAGCCTACTGACTGATCAAAACCAAAATGTGGCCTATAATGATAAAGAAGAGATAGTGAGAAGCAGACAGACCTAACCAGGCTGCCGTGTTAGATTGAAAGAATGTCAATAATCTGAATAAATAGCACCTCTTGTAGAATTTTTACATATCATTGAAAAGATTTATTAAAAATAAAATCATTTTAAGATGGTCCTGGTTTTTAAGCGTTTCAAAACATACACAAAGTGGAAAACATTTTGTGAAGCATATCAAACGTGAAAGTGAGAGAAATTATTTTCGCATTGCACGCAATAGATAATTTCAACGAAGACTTATCTGATCATTGAATAACATTAATTTGAAAATCGTAACTCTTGATTTTGGATACTTTTGAGCGTCTAAATAGCCAACAGTGAAGGTGGAAAACATAGCGTTTAAGCGTAGCCTATCAAACGTGACATGTCAATAGTTATCGCATTCGCACACAGCGCAGCAAAATGTAAAACTAGAAATAATCTAGCAAACATATCCAGGCAAATTACATGCTGAACAATGCAAAGTTAAGGTCTGCAAAGTCATCATCCTCTATCCAACAATTGCTCTCACCCCCTTTCCAATTACTTTGCTCAGTTTGCAATCAAACAATTGATTCGCTCAATTAGGCTAACGATTTAAATTGGTAGACAGTCTGATTTATTTAGATATAATTTTTGTTTGTCACATTTTGAAATTTAAATAACCATGAAACACAACAGATTTGCCTGAATGTGTTGCTAGATTATTTCTAATTTTACATTCAGCCACGCTGCATGCAAATTTGTTCACAATTTACTTGTCACGTTCGATACGCTTGAACAAAATGTTTTCCACCTTCACTGTCCGTTATTTAGACGCTCAAAAGTAACTAAAATCGAGAGCTTTTGGCTGCGACTTCCGGGTGGATCGTCTTAACTATTCGTCCTCCAACATGTCAGTCATTTTGGAGAAATGCTCACGTAACGCCATCATGCGTGCTTGTTCCTTGCTCGTTTCCACTAGCTGCACATGCGCACTTCGAGTGTCCATGTGTCCCGTGAGCTTCCGTTTGAACCATTCATAGTAGCTCCACCGATCTCGGACATTTCCTAATTTGTACACCCAAAAACAAAACCGAGGATTGTCTTCCTCGAAATGTCATGAATTTTACATTTACCCATCCAAACTTTGTGCGGGGTCATTTTTCTTAGTTTTATTTTTGTGAGAATTCTGGCTCATATGATTAAATCCAGCCAGCAGCAGTCTACCTGCCCCCTGCCCCGTCTCCCTCTGGGCTCGGGAGCTCTCTCACACAGCGAGCGAGTGGACAAGCACAAGCTGTTCATTTAGAACACAAACATACCTAAACGCCAAGTAGCGTTTGAAAGAAGGTGAGTCGCACGTAGAAACGAACTGAATGCAGTCAGATGAGGCTCATAATGGTATGCTTTTCACTCAGACGCTTTAGTAGTTGTTTATTTCACAATTGTTTGGCTGTAGCAAATATTCTTTTACTTAACGATGGCGAGTCTGAAATGGTGAAAGTGTAAATCTTTTATAAATGAAGGCCGATTGCAGAGACTGTAAGCAGAATCGTGCACGGGCGTGAGCTCGCGCACGCTCGCTCCCAACATTCAGGCGATAGGCGTTTCCTGTGGAGGAGCAGTAAAGCTGGTAGGATGGTCTTGCGCATGCGCATTTTTCAAAAGTGACAGATGTTTCGGTCAACTTTTTGAGAAAATCCTCTGTTACTCCTTTGATCTTGTTCAATTATCTCATAAAAAATGCCACAAATGTGCGGCAAATATTCACCTGAACGTGCATTGCCAAATCTTCGGCGCATTTGACTTATTACGTGCAATGCAAACATATTCTCTCTCACATTCACGGTGGATATGCTTCACAAAATGTTTTCCACTTCATGTGGCCTATATTTTTAAGCGCTTAAAACCAGGGTCATCTTAAAATAATTTCATTTGAAAAAAAAAAAGTCTTTGATAATACATACAGAATTCCTCAATGAGAGGTAGAATTCTGAGGTCTGCTATTTATTCAGATTATTGACATTCATTCAATCTAACATGGCAACCTGGTTAGGTCTGTCTGCTTCTCGTTATCTCATTATCAAATTAGGCACACCTGCAGGAAAGTCATCCTCCTCACCCTCCTCCTCCTCAGCATCAAAAAAAGCCTCTTCTGCAGGCCGCATCCTCTCCTCCTCCTCCGGATTAGGCACACCAGCAGGAAAGCCATCCTCCTCCTCTGAAAAAAGTAAACCTGTAGGGAAACCCACCTCCTCATCCAGAGGACGAAGTACACTAGCCAGAACCCTACCTTCCTCTCCTGTTCCTGTGCCAAGGAAAAGAACCCAGAAACGGGCATCCGGGGTTGCCAAGCTTGATGCCTTTGGTTTCACTGCTAAGAAGCAGAAAAAATAGAGCTTTACTTAACTTTTCTTTTCTTGTTGCCCTAGTCTAATTTCAAGTTTTTTTTCCTTCTTTTTTTGTGACAATATTGACCCTGTGTCTCAAATGCTGCTTTTTGAAGGGATTTGAAAGGATTGGTGTTGCACTGAATTTTTTTTTTTCTGTAACATTGTTGTATACAGTTGGAGTATTGCTATTTTTGCTCTTTTTGGAAATCATTCTTGAAATAAATGTACTTGGACTGAAATATTTTGCCAATGTGTCATCATTTAGGCTGTAGCATGTTTAAGCCTTTCAAAAGTACAACCCCAATTCCAAAATAGTTGGGACGAAGTGTAAACTGTGAATAAAATCAAAATGCAATGACTTTCAGATCACTTGAGCCAATATGCTATTTACAATAGAACATAGATAACATTTCAAATGTTGAAACCAAGACATTTTACATTTTTATCCACAAAATGAGCTTATTTCAAATTTTCTGGCTGCAACAGGTCTCAAAAAAGTTGGGACACAGGCAAAAAAAAAAAAAAGGGCTGAAAAAGCAATTAATATATAAGAGAATCAGTTGAAAGAACATTTAGATAGTACTTAAGTTAACTGGCATCAGGTGTGTAGCATGATTGGCTGTAAAAGGGATGTCTTAGAGAGGCTGAGTCTCTCAGAAGTAAAGATGGCCAGAGGCTCTCCAATCTGTGAAAGCTTGCATAAAAAAATTGTGGAATTCTTTAAAAACAATGTTCCTCAACGTCAAATTGCAAAGGCTTTGAAGGTTTCATCATCGACAGTGCATAACATCATCAAAAGGTTCAGAGAAACTGGAAAAATCTCTGGCCCGTATGCATGAACGAGGTCTGACTTGTACTTGGTGTAAGCTTATACCGAGAATAGTTATTGCAGCCCCTGTGGTGTGAGAAAATTGGTATGCACGAAACGTAGTTTAACTATTCGCGGAATAACTATTGTGTGAATAAGCTATTCCGTAGTCGTAGGGTTATTCAATGATTTATTGCTGTTGTTTACCGCAAATCTATTAATAGGCCTGCCCTCACGCTTCATTACTCAGAATAGGGAGTTTTCGCGAGCTAGTATGCGAACGCCAATCTATTGTTCGACCGCTGTTTTTGTGGTCAAAGCACAAAAGATTGACGTTCACGTTTCGGGGGAGTTTGCGGAAACTCCCTAATCACAAAAGGGTGACGCTGACGCTAAGGACGATGAGGTGGAGCCAAATGAACATGTCGAGGACAATATGCATGGGGTTGGAGTCAGGGCTAGGCTGATTGCCGATCATTTCGCCGGTTAAATGAATATGCACTGCAACCTTGAAGGTTTGTTCAGGCATTCAGTTATACTTTTTATTTGGTAAAGACAAATATAAAATGAGTTGAAAAAATACATCTCCAAATGAGTGTCAATCTATACAGGGTAATCTGAAGATCACTTCTCGCCAGTATCCTAAAAACACAAAGGCACAGTTTTGAGACATCCACTGAAAGCGGACCACAAATTGTCTTATTCCACTCCTTAAACGTACCCCTTGGTTGGTATAAGCTACACCAGGAAATCTGCGGTATTTACACCACAGATTAAGCTATTCCATATTTGAGCATACGACTCCCTATTCGAGGTTTAAAGTTATACCGTAGTTTAACTTATACCACGTTCATGCATAGCAACAGTGGTAAAACCATTGATTTATACCTGGTATAGGCTATTCTGTCCCTATTCCGCTTTCATGCATACGGGCCCCTGAGTGTAAGGGACAAAGCCGAAGACCTTTACTGGATGCCCGTGATCTTTGGGCCCTCAGACGCCACTGCATCCCTAACCGGCATGATTCTGACATTGACATTACTAAATGGGCCCAGGAATACTTCAAGAAACCACTCTCCGTAAACACAGTCTGCCGTGCCATCCACAGATGCCAGCTAAAACTCTATCATGCAAAAAGGAATCCATTGTTGAGCATGATCCAGAAGCGCCGCCATGTTCCGTGTGCCAAGGCTCATTTCAAATGGACTGTAGCAAAGTGGCAAAGTGTCCTGTGGTCAGACGAGTACAAATATGACATTATCGTTGGAAATCATGGGCGTCATGTCCTCTGGGCTAAAGAGGAGAAAGACCACCCCCCTTGTTATCAGCGTTCAGTTCAAAAATGCCAGTGTCTCTGATGGTATGGGGATGCATTAGTGCATATGGTGTGGGTCACTTGCATGTTTTAAAAAGCACCATGAATTCTGAAAGGTATATAAAGGTTTTAAAGCAACATATGCTCCCCTCCAGACGACGTCTATTCCAGGTTAGGCCTTGTGTGTTTCAGCAGGACAGTGCAAAACCACATACTGCAGCTATTACAACAGCATGGCTTCCTAGTAGAAGAATCCGTGTGCTGCACAGGCCTGCCTGCAGTCCTGATCTTTCACCGATTGAGAACATTTGGCACATAATTAAACGAAAAGTCCTTGAAAGGAGACCCAAAACTCTCCAGCAGCTGGAAGCCTGTATTAAACAAGAGTGGGATCAAATTCCAATGTCTAAACTCAAGAAACTTGTCTCCTCAATGCCCAGACGCCTCCACTCTGTGTGAAAAAGAAGAGGGGATGCTACAGCCTGATAAACAGGCCCCTGTCCCAACTTTTTTGAGACCTGTAGTAGCCATCAAATTTGAAATGAGCTCATTTTGTGGATAAAATTGTAAAATTTCTCAGTTTCAACATTTGCTATGTTATGTCTGTTCTATTGTGAATAAAATACTTGCTGGCGTGATTTGTAAGTCACTGCATTTTGATTTTATTCACAATTTACACTTTGACCCAACTATTTCGGAATTGGGATTCTATTATTTTATGCCCTAACTTTGAATTAGTTTAAGAATTATGCTGGCCTACATGTAATACTAGTATAGTAATATGCACAACATTGCGTTGAAAACTGGATAGTATGAGATATGTGGTGGTGTGTACGCCCACCACACAAAGCATTTGCTTGGAAAAAAAAAGTCAAAGTCAAATGATTTTTTTTTTTTTTGCTTTAATCCCTGTGCCCAGCCATATTAAGAGATAATTATTTGGATAACTTCAGCAGTAAATTGTCATATTTCCTCTTTGATCATAAATTACTGTGTACTTAATAGTTTTCGTTAGTTTTCTATAGTAATTGCTATGGATGTTACTTTGATGCTCAAAATGACAAAGGTTCAGTAATTTACCCGACCAGCAACTCTCCAGTTGGTACATTACCTCTTTTAACACTCCTTATTGTCCTTTATACCTTTATGCCCTAATGCCTTACTGAACACAAAATGACTTTCTTTTGCAGATACTGGCCATATTTGGAGAGGGTATCAGAGCAGCTGCCTGTGCTGAAACCACTCACGCACATGAAACCTTTTTTATCAGTAATGCACGCCAAGACTCACATCGACAAGTGTGCGGTAAAGTATTGAAGTTAAAGGGATTGTGTATGTGTGAGTGTGTATGGACGCACCTTCTCATTCAATGTTTTTTTTTTTTTTTTTTTCATTTTTCCACATTGTACTGTATATTAATACTGAAGAAATCAAACTATTAAAGGACACATATGGAGTTACGTAGAAAAAGGTGTTAAACAAACTGGAATATGTTTTGATTATAGAAATAAAGAGAAACCATAGAGTGAGCATGCCCGAACTTTTAACTGGTACTGTTTTTATACACATATATAGTATATATACTGTATATATTTTTGTGTTTGTGTGTGTGTGTGTGTGTGTGTGTGTGTGTGTATAAAGAGAGAGAGAGATAAATGAATGTTTGGCTAGGATATTCTTTGTTTGATCTTTCTTTGTTACTTGCCGAAATCGGCAAGTATGTTACTCGGTTGCGTTGCGTCTGTTTGTGCGTTTGTCTGTTTGTTACTCACACACTTTTTTGCCCTTTAACTCATGTTGATTACCTTCAATTCTATATCATTCCTATCGGGCATGTCCCGGACGGAAGCCTATTGATTTTGTTTATGATTACTTCAAGGTCAAGGTTAACATCAGGCAAAAGGTCAAAAACACATTTTGGTTGATAACTTTGTTTGCATTTGAGATAACGACTTGAATCTGACGCCATTTTGTTCACCATACGTAGCCCATTTTAGCCGTTACGGGTCCTGAAGATGATCCTCCGGTCAAAGTATGTCAAAATGACATCACAAAACGATGAAAATTTTCCATTTTTGATTTACTAAATTTTTTTATTTCATCATATAGCTCATTGTTCAAATACCTCACACACCAAATTTGAGCCCAATTGGTTGTGACGTAATTCACGTTTTTCGGACGTCAAAGTCGTATTTTACAAAAATGACCATTATTTTTGTTTTGCTGTTAAACCATTTCCTTTGTGCATAGACTAAATGTTGATCTATTATTGAAATCAGGAATATTATGTATGTTGCTGTAAGAAATTTGAAGTTGATATCTTCAAAGACAATGTCATGATCATGATCAAGGTCAAAATCATGTTTTGACTAGTAACTTCGTTTCTATTTGTGATATCATTGTCAATTTAACGCCATTTTGTTCCTTGTGGAAAAAAGCATTAAGAAGTATACCACCATACTTGAAGTAGCGTCATCACAAGTACGGCAAAATGACATCACAATATGGCGTAATTTTTCAACTTTTGATTTTACAAAATTTTTTTTTGTTTGTTTGTCTGTCTGTTTGTTAGTAACACGCTTTTTTACCCTTTCCATGTTGTTTATGCTCATGAAATTTCACCATGTGATAGAAGAGGTTCGTCGCCAGAAACCTATACTTTTTTTAGTCCATAGCTCAAAGGTCAAGGTCAAAATGAGGCTCACCAAAAATGTAAAAAACACATTTTGGTTCATAACTTTGCTACTATTACAGCTATAGACTTGAAACCAACTCCATTCTGTTCTTTCTGTTTCAGAGATCTGTGCACGATTTCGGCAAGTCGTCATTCTATGAATGACCTTTCATCTTTTTTGTTTATTTGTTTTTTGTTTTGTTTATTTGAAAAAGGTGCCGACGTTGTCAAACAATATAAACCAAGTCTTTGGAAGAGAATAGAAAAGACATGAGGAATGATTTTTAAGACAGCCTCTTAAAAAGCCTGAAACATCCCTATTACATTTACATCAGACTATTGTCTGATCTTGGTAATATTTGTGATTCTGTGTGCTCAACGTTGAAGGCTTTGAGCAAAAGTTAATACAATAGCATCAGAGTCATAATGCTGCTGTCCAGCATTATAACAATTTAAACTTCATTTATAAGTGCCTGATAATTGATTTTAAAAAAGGTAACAAACTCTGTGTCTGTTTCACAGCTCTTAAATATTTAGCCACAATATATCTAGGCTCTGATACAGGTGAGATGGGGTGGAAGGAATCAGGATGGGGTAGGAAACACAATAGGAGAAGAAATGGAACAAGTTAATACAGGGCTTCCGCCAAGAAGCGCGATTGCGGGATTCCCGCAAAAACGGCCCTAGCGCCCGCAAGAAAAAATAGTCAAAGCGGGCCATTCCCGCACATGTTTTCAGTGAATTAAGCTGCTTGCACATTGGACGCGAAACGAATTTTTCGCACGACAGATTACATTCAAAGTCAAAGTAATCTGTTGTGCGAAAAATTCGTTTTCTTGCCCAGTGTGCAAGCGGCTTTAAAGTACATACACAAGTAGCCTACTGCTTGACTCGCGCGTTCATTCACACCCACAAAATCTGAACAGATTGGACATTCCACTAACTAGCCAATCACTGGGTACGTTTTCTGCCTTGCCACCGACTGCAGGTGATCTCGAATCTTCCCTTTCGTTGCGCAGCACCGCAATCAGGGCAGTGGCTATACATCTTCATGGCCAACCTCGTCCCTCATTTCAGACATGACAATCACTAGCCTGCCCAGCCCTGTAGGCTATATATTTTCGCCTTGGAGACAAGGTTTGCGCCTTCTGCACCTGTCGTCTATTCATTAAAATGTTTATTCACCGGACTCGCTTCAAATCAAGTGAATCATTTTTATAACGGGGGAGATGGCTTGTACGTTAATGATTTTTTTTTCATGGTGTCAATGCCAGTCTTTAATTTATGGGTGTCCGATAAAGGTGTCCGAAGTGTCCCCTTCCGTTCTTGTCAATTTCGTTTTTCACGTAGAGGTTCCATGCGGATATACGTAGCGACCGAGAATCACGCTGCTTCGCGAAAGCACTGCTATTTTTTGTGTCTTTGCAGGTTTGTTTGTTGACTAGAGAATCTAGTCAAGCCCAGTCCTGTTCGAAAGCATACCGTTCTGTCGCGTAATATCCATTAACTGATTATCGTCAATGGCAGTTGTAACTTGTGTTTTTTTATTTTGCAAATTTTACACGGTTACTCAGTCACTGAGTGCAGTAATTCCTTTTGTTGAATAAATGTTTTATTTTTGTGAGAACTTTTGTCTTGTTTCAGTTCATCTGAATATCCTAAATGAATAGTTGTTACAGTCTCTTATGGTTGTGACAGCTAGCCGTTAAATACTGAAATCCCCCCTGACAAATTGAAAATGCCCCCCAAAAAAAGTTGGAAAGGGGGAAATCCCCTCCTGAAAAATATTTTGGCGGAAGCCCTGTTAATAGTTTCCTGTCGAGGGCAGCTCTGACCACCAAATATATGGCCAATTCAGGTTGGTGCTGTAATATTCCTGTAAGCTTACTTTAATACTATATACTGTCCTGGTCAAATCCTTTATGTTTTGTGTCATAGGCAGAGCAGACATGTTAACCCTACTGGCTATGTCACCTTCCTGGGATCGTCTTTACAAAGCGTTTTATTTTAAAACTCAATGGCTTTCCTACCAGCGGTGAAATATCCAAGCTAAGACTGGGTAACACTATTCCTGAAGTCTTATTGATAAATTGAGGCAGTAAACACTTCATTATAAATGGGTGAAGTCAAGTTTTAGGATTAACCAAACAGCTTGAGTAAAGTTAACATCCATGTAACACTAACCCCCAGATAACACCTAAACTTGACCTCAACAGGAAGATTTAGTCAACCTGGTGTTTACTGTGGGTTTACACCGAATTAACACAGGATTAACCCAACTTCTGTGCCAAAGTGCTATCTCAATCCCAGAAAGCTGCATAAACACCATGCATACTCATTTAAAATGTACAGGGTGTTGAGTTAGCCTCTAGAGGTTAACACTTTACTGAGGTCAAGTTTGAGGGTTAGTGCAGGGCTGCCAACTGGGTGAGGTCAAGTTTTCAGTTAAGGATTCACTTAGGATTAAAGTTAGTGTTAGTGTTAGTGTTAACCCGAACTGTAAACACTTGGATAATCCTTTGATGGGATTAACATATGAATATCACTGAGATGACACAAGGGTTACTTGGGTGTAATCCACCGTAATGCATGTGAAGCTGATAAACCTCTATGCACAAGGACTTCAATTCAGCCTGAGAATCTCTTACAAACGCGCTGATTGAATAATTGCTGGCTACGGCACGGGAATGTGAATATGCCACTAATTCTCACAGCGAATGCGTGAGAGTTGGCAGCAAAAAAAAAAAGTGTGGTTAAGCACAGTTCATTCATGATTTAACAAGGGGGGGCAATTGAAGACCTGGGTGCAAGAAGTACTAAAGTCACATTTTCCAAAAAATGAGCTGACACTACTACCATAAAGTAGAGTGTCATGTGCATCATTTAAAGCCAAAAAATTCCAAATATAAGTACTCAAGTCCTCAATACTGATATACGGCCTTCCCTGAATCTACTGAATTTTTGTGCAAGAAATACTCAAGTCCTTGACGTCATCAGGAACAAGTGCCTAAGTCCATGACTATCCAATCAGCTGCTAGTATGTGTCATGTGACAAGCGTAGCAAAAATGACTATTTGGCAATCAGAAAATGATTGAAACGGCATTTGTGTGGTAAAAGTACCGAAGTCCATGCATTTTATGGCAATAAGTACCGAAGTCCAGGCATTTTATGATAAGAAGTACCAAAGTCCGAAACTGATTTTCTTGTTTTTTTCGTAATAAAGCATTATTTTTCCACAAAAACGTGTCTGTCTACTTTGTATAACCCCTGGGACTAGCAGCAGGCGCCACTGAATGTTATCTTTTAAAAAAAGTATCTGCAGCATGTTTTCAAAACTTTGACCCTTAAAGCTATAGTATACGATCTGAGAATCAGTTCGCGAAAGATTGAGACGTTGAGAAAAATTTGAAAAAAGCATCCTGCCCCCACACACACCCCTCCCTCTGTGCTCCCTGATCCTTCCCACCGAGCACGTGTGGCCGTCACGTGGAGATTCCCAGACACACCCCCTCTACCAGAGCAACAAGCCGGCCGGCAGTTTATAACGCGAAGGGGGGCGGGACGAGGCGGAACACGGAGCACGGGGAATCAGAGCAAGCTCTTGGGGGAGTGTCAAATAGAGCGAGGGGATTGGATGAGAGTAGGAGCGAGATGTTAACCAATGTAAGCCATCTGGCCGGATGGCTTACATTGGTCAACGTCTCTGCAGCCCTGCAGCCACTAGAGTGAATGGATTTTTTTCGTTTTTTTTTCTCTTCACATTGTGTAGATTGTACTATAGGACCATATCCACCATCTAAATGAGGTTATTAATAATGATCAAACTTTCAAATCGTATACTACAGCTTTAATATCTCAAAAGTGTTATTTTGTGACTAAAGTACTTCTTGAACCCAGGTCTTCGATTACTTTTTCACATAGGGCCAGGTAAGTTTGGATAGCTTTTTTCCCTTAGGGTAGTATTGCACTGGGCTGCGACAATTTGCAAGCAGCATTCACAAGAGACTTTCCAAAATGTCTCTAAACGTTTAAAGGGGACCTATTATGCTACATTTCCAAGTTTATATTTTGATCTTGGACTCCCCTAGAGTACTCCTGATCGCTCAAAGTCCAAAAAGGGGTCCTTATTTAGGTCATACTGCCATCCTCAAAAAACCCCATTTGTAGTCCATTGCAGTCTCTGCCTGAAACGCCTCTTTTGGGCTGCTCTTCCGCTATGGCCCCCCCTTCTCCGTGTGCCTACTTTCATCTGATTGGCCAGCTCTGTGGAGGGCAGACCTGGGCGGGACTTGGCAGAACGCAGTTTTCCGGGTCCGCCTCCCTAGTGTGAAGCGAGAGACACGTCTGCCATCTGAGCTAAGGAATCGGCGGGGAAATTCCACAATCAAACGTTATACATGTGTATAGATCTAATGAAATGAACTTGTTCTAATAAACGTAGCGGCAAAAGTGGAGGACGCAGTGATAAAATCTGGCAGCTCAAGCTTGAATTTGCTGCTATTATGGTGATTACACCGGTGTTTCTACTCTGTAGCTAGGATTGAGGGAAAGCTAGAATCCACCCCATATAGACACATTTGTAGAATGGGTCAACATACCCAAATGTAGACCGGAGACCATAGAAATCCGGTGGGTCTGATTTTAGAGGGAAACATGGACAGTGAGGAGCAGCAAAAAGTGGCACAACAACTTATGGACTGCTTCGGTCTGTATTATAAGGACCTGCTGGTTCGTGCGCATAGCTGTGGTGTGTCGTTAGCGTGGAGTAACGAACAGCTTCTGCGCTGGTATATGGCGTAGGGGCAAAAGCTCCAGGCAAAACGACCTTTTCGGAAATTACCCGTGGTAACGGTTTACTTATTGTGTCGAATGACCAGGGTTTGCTCGTGGAAAATGAGCACGTTAAGCTGCTTTCACACGGGACGCGAAACAAATTCTTCACACGGGAGATTACATTCAAAGTCAATGCATTGTCTTTGCATTGACTTTGAATGTAATCTGTCGCGCGAAAAATTTGTTTTGCGTCCAGTGCAAAAGCACCTTTATGGATAGTACGCAACAGCTAGAGAGAGCTCCGGTGATGTTATGAACATAATACAGGTTTTACAGACCCTAAGTTCCATTAGCATGGACAGTTGCTTATGTGGAGCTAGCAAATTGATAACTTCTACAGGAAAGAATTTCCTATTCAATCTCCGCCTTTTTCTGCTTTTTATTAGCCAGAACAATTTCTAAAAGGGGATGAAATTACGCCACGGCAGTGCAGAGAAATCGTTTGTTATACCAGACATGTTAGAGCCTGTGCGTTTCGCATTGCTTTCATCGCGGTAGCATCAGAGAGCTAGCCCAGATATTGGTGTAGTATCCAGCTGATCCCGGTCATGGATAAGTGAAGTGATCACAAGCAGCCGTAAACAAACCCAAACACATATCCCAAACTCTGCAAAACCTACGCCTGCTCTAACTGCAGCCTTTTCGGCGCAAATTTGCAGATGCACAGCACCTCTCCGGTTAGCTTCAACTGTAGTGGCTACAAAAAGGCAACGTTATGATGAAACTGTCACATTGATGCTTACCGAAATAACACAAGCATACTGATCAGAATTACTGCCTATAAGTTAACCAGGAGCATTTTTAAGTAGCACAGCACGCGAACTAACATGCAGTAGCTGGTAACCGAGCGGTCATAACAACCACAGAGACAAACCCTTGCACTGCAGGTTTAACAGACAGCAAGTTCCGTTACCATGGACACTTGTGCCAAGCATCTAAATTACAAACAAGTATAAAAAGTTAGCTTCAAATGAGGTTTATGTTCACACACCTTCTGTTGAATTTCACCTGATATTACTCTTGCATATTTAGGACACAAACATTAGCAACAATAACTTGGCTACGTTAGCCACAGTGCTGCTGCCACAATCAACAGGCCATCACATTAGGTAGGCTTATGCCTTAAAAGCAACTTACGGCTTCCGCGTCTGTGAGTCACGGACAGTTGCGACTAATACAGGCTTTATCTTCAGATATTTTACAAAGCCTGCGTTTGAGGCCAGTTGTTAGTGCTATCATTTGTGGTCCTGCTAGCCATCCGTAACACGTTAGCTTCACTTCCATTATTTGCTGTTATATTGTGACTTACACCTTGTGTCTCCGAGCGCTTGATCGATGCAACCGCTTCAGGTTTGAGAAGCAGCTGAAACGCTTATCCTGTGTCGAATTATCCTTCATTGACAGAGCTGTCTTTGGTGAAATGCTGAGCACAAACAGCTAACGTCCCCTTTGGCCGTGGCTGTTTGCCGCCAGCAAACAAAAAAGCTACCCACTGATTTCAGGTGGCATCGTCTTTTGGAAGAGAAATAGGTGCTTTTCTTTGTGTCCATAAATAAACGGACAAGCAGCTTTGGGAGAGATACTGACAAAACTGCACCTCAAATGATCTGCGGTTCTTCTTTTGAATATCCAAAAGTGTAGACGCTACTAAGGCATAGTATGATCCGCGGTTGTTTGTGCCTGCTAGAATAGTTTCCGGTGTGGGCAGGTCAAGCGCCGTGATTGGCTCTGGCTAGGTCTGTATTAATTGGACGGCACAACCTGACGTCAGGTTTTGCCCAGATCTCGTGAAGATCTCGGGACGAGCTGTTCAGAGAGGAAATCACGTTCACGAAATCACGTTCTTGGATTATGGCAAAACCCCTGTATCCAGATAAAACTATGTGTATGCATTTCACTAGAAAGCAGCAAGAGACTTACAATGTACAATTAGATGGTAAAAATCTGTCTTGGGTAAAATGTGTTAAGCATTTAGGTAATTACCTTGATGGAGATATGTCTGAAAAGACAGAAATTAGAATGAAAAACAGTGATCTTATATATAGAATTAATCATACAGTAGCAACATTGGGTAAATGTAGTAAAGACATAATTGTTAGTATCTTCAATACAAAATGTTGTCATTTTTATGGTGCCCGGCGTGGAACCTATGTGACAAAAATATTGTTCAGTTTTAAACAACGTGGAATAGATGTGTTTTTATTTTTAGAATTTTAGATCTGCCATGTACCACACATTGTATTCTGTTGCCAGGCCTTGTTCACGGACTTAGTGCTCTTGAGCAAATATATTGTAGATTTATGAAAATAGAAATTTTGATGTTAAAATCTGACAATGTCAAAGTTAATTTTTTGGCAAGAAAAGCCTTATTGGATAGTAATAGTATTATAAAATCAAATCTGTCTGTGATAGCTAAGGCAGTTGACTGTGATATAGATGAATTATTAAAGCTTCATTTCTCTGAAATTAAAAGGTGCTTTCATAATAGGTACATACATATTAATCCAGTTGTCAGCCAGATAGAGGAACTCTTATCTGCTGTACATGTAAATAATGTCAATGTTAATGGTTTCACACCTGATGAACTTAAAGTTATGCCGCTACAAATATGTCTAAATTAATATTGCTGTAGGGTTTTATGTCAATTCTCTCTTTTATCTATGTGATATCTGTTTTTAGCGCTTAATATGTTTTTTTACTGCTTAATGTACACCATGTAAATGTTTTTTTATACTTGTGTGTGAATAAACATATTATATATATCTTATGTTTAGAAACTTTTCAGAGGTTGAGTATGGACATCCAACATTAAAACATTACTTATATGTATTAAAAGAAGGATCAGCATAATCGGTCCCCTTTAACGCAAATGGGGTTTTAGTCTTTTTCGCATCTCATTTTTACCGAAGGGCTCTTCTGATTAAACATATTGCAAATTACGTTATTTTTGTATTTTCCTCTGGTGGAGGTGCCATGACCAGCTGGTTAAAGTTTCACTGCTTGTTTGAGTGCTTAGCGACAGCTTGTTCGGGGAGATAGCGTGTTTAGTTAGCTTACATAGTAAACAACTTGTTTATTCGGTCCGTTTGAATTAAAGGGTACCGGGGCTTTAATCTTTTTCGGTTACCTTTGGTGGTATTTGTGGCTATCTAGCTAGATAGTTAGTGTTTGCATTTTTGACTTGAGATCTGAGATTTTAGTGTTTAGTTAGTAGGGCAATAGTTACTTGAGTCATCCATTTGGTTTGGTTGGAATTTTAAACGGCAAGGTTTACCGGAGTGCTCCTCCCCCTCCCTCCTCCAGTTTCTCCTGGGTGTTGTAGCTGCCCAAGACGAGTTAGTAAGCTACCGCCGATATTGTGTATTGTTAATTGGCATTTTCTGTTCATCACTTAGCTGGGTATTGGAGGCTCTCATCTGAGAACAGTATCTGGAGAAGCCAGTCTGTGATTATCTGGATTCTGAGCTAAGCCCTGTGATATTTTTAGACTAGTATACTAATAGTATTGGGATTATATAAAATCAAGTTAGTCATCTGAGTGCTTATTACACATTGAGTTTTTGTCTCAATTTGGTTCTTTATTTTTGTTAACTGAAACTAAGCCCCTGCTATATATAATATAGAAGGATATAAGTGTAAGATGGGAAAAGGGGGGTTGGAGCACTGCTGGCGCTGATGAGTGCATCTGTGACACTGCAGCAAGACTGGCGGGCCTTCTGAGCATCAAAAGACTTCAACGCCCTGCAATATAACAAATTGTTGAGTTCTTGACGACAAGCAGCTTGTTGTTTGCTGGGGTTTACGTGAAGGGAAGTGGGGGTGGTTTATGCCCGTAAGAGACTGGAGACCAGAACTGGGGGATGCAAAGTGTGAGCAAACTGTATCTGTGAATGGCCGGACAGGAGGAGGCAATAAACCCAGCCTCTGAGCTGGGAGTGGGGGTTTGTATGGTTTCTGCGCCTTTGATGTCACCCTGCATGGGAGGCCTTTGGCTTACCCAGTGCTCCATATTGCCCTCAATCATCTGTGTAAGACTGGACCCTAACTTATCTGTTTTAAATAATCTAAACCTCTGGGAACGTCATAATATGCTCATATGTTTAATATACTGATAAGAAATCCCTTCTGTACTTATAACACAATTTACCTATATAATAATGCATCTTAAGACTTTTTCATGACAACTGCATCATATTAGTACATATTCATGTCATGTTTGGTCTTGTTATTCTCGGGGGAATCTAAGGAGTTGAATGGAGTATGTTTCATTCCCATTGAAATTATGGTTCATTCCCTTTTGGAAACTCCTGAGAATTTGGTCAGAATACTCTCTGGTAATCACCCTATTCTCCTCTCTCTGCTGAAGTGTTTTATTACATCCTCCCAATGGTGAAAAACCAAAAACCGGATTCGACCCCCCTTTCCAGGTGTTTATGGCCATGCCGCCTGGATCAAAGGCGTGATTTGGCTTAAAGCAAAGAGAAACAATCCATTAAAGGAAGATCGTATCCAATCTGTCCCGCAAGCACGTAAGTGCGTGAGTAGTCCTTTTCAATTATGGAAGATCGTATCCAATCTCTCCTCACAAGCGTAAGTGCGTGAGTAGACTCACTAACTATGGCGGATCGTCTCTGATTTCGCACTCACCCAACTCTGTGTGTGTAGCTGTCGCCAGGTATGACTTCTATATTGGTCTAAATTTGTGGTAACTGATATTTGGTCTGTTGATTTAAGCTCTTGCCTACCTGGTGAATAAATTATTGTTATTCCTTTAAACTTGCGTGGTCTCTGTGACTCTTAATCCTTTTATTCTTTCTAGCCGCGTTACGAGGGATACCTAGGGGTATAATCCCGACCGAGGTACGACTGGCCAGCGGCCTGGTCTGGAGATTGGTTTTATTAAGTTGGAGAGACAACCGTGATCTACTTACATAAAGGGTTTATGCATTGCCGGTTCTGGGATTTTAGCCTTAAGGAAACCCATAGACGAAAAGTCGGTTATCTGTTAAAATTCCCTGAAGGAACCCATGGGTGTGCATAGATCTGGGTTTGCTGTATTCACGCCAAAAGATGCGGTTGCAGTGATGGCTGACTTCCAACCTCTAATCTAATCAACGAACCTAGGATCCGGTAACAGTACTAAGAACCCGGGAGTGCATGTTTAGCAACGTCGATGGTCTCCCTAAGAGTTCGAGGTGTAGTCACTTCGAGACCCACGCAGGTTGCCCTACATTATGGATTCTAATTCTAATTCTAATTTGGAGTCAGATATTTAACGAGGGTATAACTAAATTCATTATTATAAATTTATTATGGAGTCAGATTAATTGTAACCGTTGTGCTTTTGTGCCCTGTCCTTCGAACGGAGAAAATAGATCCATTTTATTGCGATTCACACCAGCCAGGAGGTCACGCGTGCTAATACCAGCCAAAAGAACACGTTGAACCTTCGCCCTACAATTTCCGTCGTTGGTTATTGTTTTGTGGGTTTTACATAAGCTTTTTAGGAAGGATAGATGTAATAGGCGAGGAGAAGGTGTAGCACTCTATGTGAACGAGAATATAAATGTGCAGGAAATTCCTGAAATTGAACATTCCTTGCCCTGTGAAGATTTCTGGGTCAGGCTCATTGGCAAACAAGAGAGAGGTTTAAACGTAGGAGTATGCAATCGACCGCCAGCTTTGGACAGTATTGTCAATGAAATGCTCTTTAAGAGGATTACGCAAGCTTGTAGAGGAGGAGGGACTATTATTATGGGAGACTTCAATTATCCTGTTATCGATTGGGAAATGGTGAAAGGACAGGGTAAAGGGGAGGAAGAATTTCTAGATGTTATAAATGATAATTTTTTGGTGCAGTATGTTAATAAACCTACATGAGAAGGCAATTTTAGATTTAGTGCTCTGTAATGACCCTGATAGAATTAGTAATGTTGAGGTACTGAAGCCACTTGGGACTAGTGATCACTCTACTGTTAATTTTGATGTTTCATGGGAAGTTAAAAAGACGTCTTCTAAAACCAAAATTTTCAATTTTAGGCGATCAAACTTTAACAGGATGCGCTCATATTTAAGCGAAATAAAATGGGAGACACTCCTGGACTGTGAGTCTGTAAATGAGATGTGGGAAAGATTTAAGGGGGTTTTACTTGATTCACAATGTAAATTCATTCCAATGGTGACCAAAAGTAAGCTGAAAAAGCAGAATCCTCAGGGGATGACCAAAGCTATTCGTAGGAGTTTGAGAGAAAAGAGGAATCTTTATAAGATGTGCATAAAGGATAACAATGAGAATACTATGTCATGTGGCAGGTCTTATTCTGAATTCTTCTCCCCATGGGAGGACCTGAGTTTGGTTTTACTCTGTTTTTTTCCCATGTGGAGTTTACCCGTGTATTATCCTCTGCGGGGGTGTATGCATGTTGTTGTTGTGTATTCGTTTAGTTTGGCACGTTTTATACTGGCAATATCGTCGTTGTGCTATCGACGCCTTTTGTGCTAATCGGCTAATCGTTTTTTTGGTTGGTTTATGGAAGCACTGGTTCCTAAGGAGCCTGATTGTTAATTGGTTGCACCTGTGTGTGGTTTTATTTAAGAGATGCAGGTGCAGAGTTTTCCTTAACGTTAGAGTCTTCTATACTTTCGCGCACCGGTACCGCTTTTTTGGGTCAGAAAGAGTACTAAAAGAGAAGTTGCGATTAAGTTCGCTGAATATTCATTCTTTAAAAAATACTCTTATTTAGCTTTTGCCTTCTCGTGAGTTTTTCTTCTGGAAGGATTACTGTTTTGTTTAGCTTCGCTCTTGATTAGTAGCACTGCCTGTTATACTGGAGTGTAGAGCTGCACTCCTCAAGCCTCCGTTCGGTTCCCTGTCCTTTCTGAAGGCAGGTATCTTTTTCTTTAGTTGGGATACCTTCCCGAAGGAGTGTTCAGCCATCTTATTTTTTATTTACAGGGTTTGCCCCTTCAGTCAGTCTCTTAGGAGTCTCTAGTGGTTGGAATCTTCGTGGTTCTGACTTTGTGTCGGGAGATTGCGTGCATATTGAGTCCCACTCATTCCCCCCACCTTACATACTAAGGATATACTGTAAAATGCAGGCTGTGGTCTAAAAGGAGCTGAGGAATGCTCGAAGACTGTATGAAAGACAAATTGCAGAAGGCAAAAACTAATCTTAAGCGCTTCTTTCAGTACTGTAGCAGAAAAAGGAAAGTCAAAGAGGAGGTTAAGGACCCTATCTTACGCCAGAGTCCCTAAACCTGTTATTTGGGGATTTCGCATTGCGTAAGAGGCGTTCCCCCGCGTAAGTTGCTATCTTGCACACCTGCCTATATCCCTAAAACAACAGCGCTACCCGTTACATTATGCATAGGCGTGGTTTGGGCGTTACGCCAGTTAAACCAATCAGTGTGCCAGGTGCCACTGCCTTTCGGAGCAAGCTGCGCTATCCCAAATCCTCAAACCGAAATCCGTGATGGAGAGAGGAAGGTCGCCACGTTTCTCCGAAGACGGTTAAATTGCCCGTGCATGAGGTCAAATCCAGTCAGGGAGGATCTGTTTTGTTAAGTTAATCATGAATTGTATTATTATTATTATTATTATTATTATTATTATTATTATTATTATTATATTATTATTATTATTTGACATTGACAAATTGTTTAATGTTTGGTATGTAGTAAAAAAAATAAAATAAATCAAGCCTACCCTTTTGTGATTGAAACTTCAAAAAAAAAAAAAAAAAAAAAGTTTCGCCATGCACTTCAAACTCCTCTCCGTCTGAAATGAAGCATAGAACAAAATCCCATTTTAGAAAAAATAAAATTAGGTATATGCACTGGCACTCAGCGACGTAACTTTTTTTTTTTCCCCCAGCGAGGCGGCATTTCAGAACTCTTCAGCGAATGAAGGTAATTCTGGTGACAAGTACGTGGTTTTAGTCCGTTTACATTTTCCAATCGGACAGTTGTCTATTTTTTTACAGCAAGTTGCGTGACCGTGCTGCAAAAACAGGTGTACATACTTGTCGCCAAATTACCTTCATTCGCAAGAGAGTTCTGAAATGCCGCTCTCGCTGGAAAAAAAAATTTCCGTTGCTGAGTGCTAATGCATAGGGCTCTTGTGAAAGCCCAAATGCGGGTAGCGCTGTGGTTTTAGGACCGCTACACGCTTTCCCTAAAGTGTGTGTGGTCAAGATAGCAATTTTAGGGAAAGCGCATAAACACGCCCATGGGCACACCTCCAGGCGCAAATAAAGGATTAGACATAATGCATAGCGGGCAGTGTGGCCGCAAGATATCGTTTAGGGATAGTGGAAGCTGCTAAATGCGTAATTCACGGGTTGCGGGTAGTGGCAACGGGTAAGGCAGTGTGAAAGATAGAGCCCTAAGTGCATAAAGAATAAATATGGCTCGTTGCTATATGATAACAAGGATATTGCGGATACCTTAAACATTTACTTTGTTGAGAATTTTACCTCTGAGCGGGTTTTTATTCGGCCAGAGGGCATGTCCAATGCTCAAGATTATTAAGCAGAAATTGAGGTTTGGGATAATGAAGTATTAGACAAGTTGCATAAATTAAAGGCAGATAAGGCGGCGGATCCTGATGGCTTATATCCTAGAGTGCTCAGGGAAGTTAGTGAGATCATCTTTAAACCGCTCTCAGCTATCTTCAGACAGTCTTTAGAAACTGGAGAAATACCAAATGATTGGAAGCAGGGCAATATAATACCAATATATAAGAAAGGGGACCATACTGAGCCAGGAAATTACAGGCCGGTCAGTTTAACTTGCATTTCATGCAAAATACTGGAATCTACCATAAAAGACGAGCTGGAATTATTTCTTGAACGTAAAAATATTTCGAGGGATAGCCAATATGGTTTCCATAAGGGCAGGTCATGCCTGACAAACCCTCTGGAATTTTTTTGAAGAGGCCACTAGGACTTATGATCAAAGCAGGGCTTATGACATCATATACTTGGATTTTCAGAAAGCATTTGGTACAGTACCGCATAAGAGACTCATTTTTAAAATTAGCTCCATTGGAGTTACAGGAGGTATTCTGGAGTGGATTCAAAACTGGTTACAGGACAGAACACAAAGAGTGGTGGTCAGTGGAACCTCATCTGAGCTAGGTATGGCAGGGAGTGGCGTCCCTCATGGATCGGTGTTGGGACCCCTGCTGTTCCTCATCTACATTAATGACCTTGATAGGAATATTGAGAGCAAATTGGTTACATTTGCAGATGATACTAAATTGGGAGGTTTGGCAAATAGTTTAGAGTCCACTAAAGTGATTCAGGATGATTTGGATAGAATCCAGAATTGGGCAGAAATGTAGCAAATGAAATTTAATGTAGCGAAATGTAAAGTTGTAAATGTAGGTAATAAAAACATTAGACAGGATTAATTCATGGGAGGTTTAAAACTGGAATGTGCTCCACATGAAAAAGATCTAGGAGTGATTGTTGACCAAACCCTCACAGGTTCTAGCCATTGTGCCGTAGCAGTTAAAAAAGCCAATCGGATGCCGGGATACATTGCCAAAAGTATTGAGTACAAATCCAAGGAGGTCATACTTCTCTTGCACAACACATTCGTCAGACCACATCAGGGGCCTATCTCACGAAGCTGGATTTCGGTTTACGAGGTAACTTCTGGATTAACCCTGGGTTTTCTGTATCACGGAGCTGGGTCACTTCTTTTATGGGTGCGTTGCGCGGTAACTTACGCTGAACGCCTAACCTGCTCCGGAGCAGGTTAAGTTCAGGATAAGATCTCAGCGGGTATATAAAACCACCTACTGGCTAATCATTGTCTTGGAAAAATGGCCAGCCCATTACTTGAGAATCCTGAGGAGGAAGCCACACGGATAGTGACAGAAGCGCTCGGGATAGAGTGGCCTACATGAGAAGTGACAAAAGATTTTTTTTTTTCTTATGTATGATCAGCAGCAACAGATTGCTTGTAAATGTATATGACAGTTTGAATTTACTGTTACCTCTATCAAGGACGGCATTTGTGTGGGTGGAGGTAGTAGCGTTAAAGTGAGGGTCTTACTATCCACTGCAAAAAAAAAAAAATTATAACAACTACATGTTACTTAAGCTACTTTCACAATAAAAGGATAATTGTGTTTTAAAAGCAGCCCAGTGTTTTAACATTTGGCGCGCTGAAACATACCATGTACATATGCCATGCTTTTTGAGCTGCTACCTCCACCAGGGTCTGATGAGACTCCCCCCTCCACACCCTCCGTTATGGGGCGACCTTATTATAAGATAAGGCCAACTCCTCTGCAGGAGTGTACGTTTGTGTAGGAGGACCCCCTCCCGTCTTTTTGTCACATTTTTTCCTGTGAGTTGCACACAATATCAAATCAGTTCCATTGTGATCATTCTACAACAAAGAGACGGCGTAAAAGGTAAAGCTTTGTGCATGTTGTAGTAAGACTGTGTGTATATTGTTCACGTCATATGTAGCCTGGAAGATATTATAATAAACTTACTGACCGCTTTGAACTATGTTCTTCTATTTATTTTTTTACTTGCTCCCAAGTCCTTTTGGCTCTGCTGGGGTTGCAACTGAAATGAGGTTAAATTGTCAAAAAGAATAAAAGAAAATCGAAACAGGCACATACATTTGAGAGACACACAGTGGTGATTTAATATTACAATCCCAGTAATTTGCGCATTGACAGAGTTGGCGATTTTTTGCCAAGATTCCTTGCGGCTTCTGGCAGCTGCAACAGTGTTGCTTTTTGCCTGAATGATGTCTTTTTATTCTTCATACATCCTTAGAATTATTGTTTGCTCCTCCATCGAGAAATAAGTTGCTCTCTGTGGCTTCTCCATGGTGCGCAATTGGTCAAATGGAGTTAACACCGCCCCTTTTATGTGCACGAGCACAGATCTAGATTGGAAATTTCTGGGTTCACCTAACGAGTTGATAACCGGCTTCGTGAGACCGGTAATCAAGACCGCGGATGTCTGGTTAAGTGCAGCTGGGTAACTGAGGGAAACCCCAGGTATGTTAATCCTGTTATGATTCTGCTATGACTGTCATGATTCTGATCTGCTTTGCCATGTTTTGATGTTCTGTCTGATTTGGATTTGGATTTCTGCAATGTCTGACTATTCTTTGAAATGTGTATTGTGATTTGGTTACTTAGTTATGTTCATGTATTGTCTTAGTTTAGTTTTTCCATGTTTTGCATTTTACCATAGTTACATTCCGGTCTATGTTTTTGTTATCACCATGCATTGCACTTTGTCTCCCCCTGTCTGGTCTCTTGTCTCTTGTCTGCTCACAGCCCCAGTATTGCGTGCCACTCTTTCGGGTGATTTAATGGATTCTGGTTTTCAACAATTCCTTCCAATCTCGTTTACTTCCTTCTTCTTGCTTTTTCTGGATTACTAACCAATACTAACAGTGTGTTGTTTTTGTTAAATTACTAACCAAGACTAACATTGTACATAGTACTAACTTACTAACAAGCACTAGGGATTGTATAGCTGCACTCTACTAATCGACTAACGATCTCTCAGCATTCGCCCTGTTCTAGTCTCCGCCTCTTGCCTTCACTCAATTTACTTTGCTGTGCTTCTAGCAGATTCTCTGCACCTGTCTAATCACTGTTCTGCCACTCACTCTATGCACGTAGAAATCCCTAACCAGATCTGTTTGTTCTGTCTATAGGCTGTCTTGTGATCCCTGTCCGCGTTTTGGCTTTTGCCTATTTCATGTGATTAGGTTCTCCCTCATGTTTGCCTCCTTTGTAATTAGCCTCATTTCCTGCACCTGTGTTCTATGTATCATGTGATCTCCCAGGAGTGTATATTAGGTGTCTTTTCACAGCACTTCCTTGTCAGAATGTTTCTCTTGTTTACCTGTGCTGCTTTCATATTCGCCTTGTACTCATAGTGTTACTCTTCTGACTGGACTGTCTGACTTACGATTTTTGGCTCTGCATTTTGGATTATTGTCGCATCTGTGTTTACGAACCCTTTTTGCCCGACTACGATTTTTGTGATTGCTGCCCTGTTAACGGTTTGGATTACGCCCACTGGTTTTTGGTTTTTGCTTCTCTGACTAACCTGTGCCTGTGTACTGAACCTATTTTTG